>CAXKVY010000617.1:0-80504 GCA_964058915.1 Tetropium fuscum
AATTACCGGTTGAGTTTATGAACAGCTTCACGCTCAACTCCGCCTTATCCGATTTTATTTTTTTAACGGACTTCAAAAAAGGAGGAGGGTCCCAATTCGACTGTACATTTTTTTTGTCATTTATAAATCAATTTTATAAATTCATTTCGTTATTGGAAGAGGGGTGTTTTCAAGAGGATCCCATTTTAGTTCCATTGGCATGGGACCTTGGGTTCCGGTAATACCATAAAAATGGCCAGTGCGTCGGTCACAACCCTAATTTATAGATATTTAAATTAGTTAAAGCAATGTTATCTATCGGATCAAATGGTGAAGCTGAAAATTATTCTCGAATCAACTTGACAATCATAAAAATCAATCCAGCCGTTTAGTTGGAGTTAAATGGCAATACACGGACAGAAGAAATATTCACAATATTTATATATATATATATATATATATATATATATATATATATATATATATATATATATATATATATATATATATATATATATATATATATATATATATATATCGAGTACAGGCAAAACATGTCAATACTGATAAGCCACGACCTCCAGCGGTGCTGGTAAGTTTCTTTACTGATACTATGCGTATGGAGGTTATGAAAAATAGGAAGTGTCTTAAATCAACTGGTATCTCGATGCAAGACGATCTGACGAAAAATAGACTGCTTTTATTGGATACCGCAAAGAAGCATTTTCACAAAGAGGCGGTGTGGTGTTACAATGGAAATGTTAATGTGAAGTTTAATAACACTGTGCATAGAATTAATGATTCATGTGACATAACAAACCTTAAAACTAGATAACACGTTATTATTTATTAAAATGCTATGTTCACGTAATAATTAATTGTTCCTGCGGAAAGTTTGCATTATTTAGTAGGTATTTAATGTAAATTGTTTCTAATGGTTAAATTTATATAAGTTTAAACAATTTAAAAGCAGAAAATTCATTTGCTATGTTCACGTTGAAGAATTTTAATATTCGTGGTTATAATAAAATTATTTAAAAAAAAATCATTTATCAATGTTAGGGTTTTTGCACACATATAAATAATGTATATAGTTTATTAGTTTATTAGCTATGTATCTTACTATTACAATGATACAGGAGACAAACTTCAACAAATGTTGCTTGGTTGAGGTTAATTTGGTTGATTAAATTCTAAAGGTTTACGTTCTCATTTAAAGTAATACTTAACTGTTAATTATATTGCCCATTTTATAAATAGTAACTGCCCTATAATAGTTAAAATTACATATTTGCAAATATATTAAGTATATTTATAATATTGATATATTTTATTTATACTTATACAGTATAAATATACCATACTATTTTCTATAGTATATTGTATTATATAATTTAATAACAGACTTTATATACTAAATAACTATATAATTCGATTAATTTAACAGTGATGGACACAATGTGTTCAAATTTGTATTTACTTCCTTCTACATTTTAATCAAAATAGAATAAATAACTATCATATTATTACTTGTATCATGAATATTGTTAAAATAGCACATATTAATGCACGATCTCTTTTGGCAGGTTTTTTGGAATTTAGCGAACTGGTTCAAATAAATAATTATGACATCTTTCTAATCAGTGAGAGTTGGTTACGTAGTCAAGTACGTAATGGTGTGGTTAATATTCGTGGATACTGTCTTGTGAGGGAGGATAGACCAGGAGATTTCAGAGGTGGAGGAGTATGTATTTACATAAAAAGTAATATTAAATATCAGAAAGTTGAGGTAAGTGTTAATGATACACTGGAACAACTTTGGTTAAAAATGACTTTCTCAAAAAAAAAATATTGCGTAGGAGTTTTATATCATCACCCCAATACAAACTTTAAAAATTTTCTGGATTTGTTTGAGGATACTATTTCAAATATTATACCGATTTGTGATGATATAATATGTATGGGGGATATTAATATTAATTTATTGGATTTACAGAGTAATAGTACAGTACAATTTACTAATTTGCTAAATGATTATGAACTTTCCCAACTAATAAGTGAACCCACACGTTTTTCTATAAATAAAATTTCCTTAATTGATGCTATAATCTGTTCTGGTGGGGTTGACATTTGTACTAGTGGTGTAGATCATTACAATAATTTACAGACAGACCATGAATTAATTTTTTGTAACTTCAAAAATATCAGAGAAAAACCCTTACCAGTATTTAAGACGTATCGAGATTTTAAATATTTTAATTTTGATGCATTTAATGTAGATTTAGAATCTCTTGCATTGGATAATATGTTTTTTATGCCTGAAATAGAAAACAAGCTTTTGCACTTTAACAATTTAATAATCACTTTATTTAATAAACATGCTCCATTAAGAACTGCTAGATGTACAAAACCAAAGGCACCGTGGTTAACAGATAATGTCAAATTAATGATGAAGATAAGGGATGAAACTCTACAGAAATATAAAAATTCTGGCAGAGTGGAACATTTAATGGCTTACAAAAATTTAAAAAATCTCACGACCGAAGCAATAAGAAATGAAAAGAAGGCTTATCTAAACTCACGGATATGAACAGGTACTTCAAAAACTCTATGGCAAGATCTTGATGAACTTAATATTCATTCTCGCAAAAAAAATATTACTGATATTCCGGCTGACATCTCTAATGTTAATGAAATTAATAGTTTCTTTGTAAATTCTGTGAAAAATATGCCAGCTGGAAATGTTCAAGATACTATAAAATTTTATTCTCATAATCTTCTAATAGATTCTGTTGAACAATTTAATTTTACTTTAGCTACCAATGAACAAATTTATGACACTATTAAATCAATTAAAAGTAATGCTTTGGGAATAGATAAAATTAATATAAACATGATACATTATTGTTGCCCGTATATTCTCCCTTATATTACTCATATTCTAAATTCGTGTTTGCTGGAAAATTATTTCCCAAGTTTATGGAAAACATCCTTGGTAATACCATTACCTAAAATTTCACAACCTAAGAACTTCAAAGACTTGAGACCTATTAGCATTCTTCCTCCGCTATCAAAAGTTCTAGAAAAAATTACGTCAAATCAAATAAAAAGTCACTTAAACAAATATCACATTTTACCACAAACTCAATCGGGCTTTAGGCAAGGTCATAGTTGCACAACTGCTCTTTCTAGCATTTTAGATGATATATTCAAGGCATCGGATAATGATGAATTAACAGTGTTAATTCTGCTTGACTACTCAAAAGCTTTTGACTGTATTAATCATAAAATTTTGCTGTCAATATTACATTATATCGGCTTCAGTAACAATGTAGTAGAATTAATTCAAAATTATCTAATGAATCGCAAACAAATGGTAATGTTAAACAATGAATCATCTAATGAAGTAACTTTGGATCGTGGAGTACCACAGGGTTCTATACTAGGACCATTACTATTTTCAATATATACCAGTCAAATGCATAAGGAACTATTAAAGTGCAATATACACTGCTATGCAGATGACACACAACTCTATAAGTCATTTCCTCCATCGGATACGGTACATGTCATAAATGCAATTAATGCTGATTTGCAGACTTTGGTAAAAACCTCAGAAGACCACAGTTTATGTATAAATCCAAATAAGTCGACAGTTATGTTATTTGGAAAGAACAAATTGCGCAACAGTTATAGTGATAATATAAAAATTGAAATTGATAATGTATCAATTGAATTTGTTAACGAGGCAAAGAACTTGGGGCTAGTAATTGATACGAATTTAAGATTTAAAACTCACGTTAATAGCTGCATTAAAAAATCATTTTGCAGCCTTAAAAAGATATATGCTAGTAAGCAGCTATTGAATAAAAGTACAATTAAATTATTGTGTGATTCTCTCGTTCTGTCTCATTTTGCATACTGTGATGTAATATATGGACCTTGTTTGGACTGTGACACTTCAAAAAAAATTCAAAGGGTGCAAAATTCGTGTGTAAGATTAATTTGTGGTATTACACGCAGAGAACGCATGTTTCTCACAAAATTTCTGAGATTAAATGGTTAAATATGACAAATAGACGTCTACTTCACTCCTCAATATTATTTCACAAGATAGTCTCCACGAAAACACCACCATATCTCTATCAAAAAATTAGATTTAGAACCGATGTTCATAACATTAACATAAGACGAAAATCTTTAATAACTCCTCCTGCTCATAGAACTGCTTTATTCCAAAGATCTTTTACTTATAATATTTCACAAATTTATAATAAAATACCTGCTAGTATCAAATCGTGCAATACAAAAGGATTTAAAATACGATTGCGTAACTCACTGTTAAATGGTCAATAGTTTTTATCATACTTTTGGACAAGTGTAAAATGCAAGTGTACAATAAAATAGGTATACAATATTATATTAGGATGTAGAACTTAGGAATCCAGGGGGTTAAGTGGGAGAACAGTACCTGGGTACTGAACTTCGCCTCCTCATTTATTATTATTGTTATTATTGTTTTTTTTTATATGGAATAAAGGCCTTTTATTATTATTATTATTATTATTATTATTATTATATATATATATATATATATATATATATATATATATATATATATATATATATATATATATATATATATATATATATATATATATATATATATATATATATAATAAAGCACAAAGTACCTAGAGGGCTTTTCTAAAAATATCCTCATTAAAAACCTCATTAAAACGTGTCACAAATTTAAATACCAAAAGCTAATACGTAAAAATCTTATCAGCAAAATTATAACTAACCGACCGGCAATTAATAATATCTATTTTTACTAGCGTCTATTTATAATGCCAGGTAATCGCGATAAGTTAGAGAAAATTATACAAAGATTCCTTATTTTCTGACATTTTATTCAAATCCGAGGAAGTTATACGTCTTTAGAAACAAGGCGTAATTAATTAAATTCCCAGTGGATCTCTGGTCGCCAGAATGAGGCACGTTTTGATGGCGATACTCTAGATAGAATCTGTTGATATATTAAAATTGAATACATTTATCTATTTCATTTAATTTGCATGCAGATAATATTTCAGAATTAAGGCATTACAGTTTTGTAGGAAGTATATCTATTAATATCGGTTTATTATCACATGAAATATTTTTTAATCACTGTTCAAAGAAATAAGTATACAACCAATATATTTCTTTTTCTTGCCCTAAATATCTTATCAACAAGCAACCGATTTATTTATATCCCTCCCGGGAGATGGCATATGCACACCTCACCCTTAATATAAGATAGCTTCTCACAGCTTCTGCTATTGAAGTTGTGGTATGTTTTTTAAATAATTAATAACATTATTGAAACTGTAGTCATAATTTAAAATATATGCTCAATAATAAGAAGAGCTGTAATAATCAATCTCACATTTTCAGTGTATAAATCAGTTCTAAAAACTCTAGATGCATCCAATCAATTATTCCTGAGCCACAGCCATATCGATTGTTCCACTCGCGGTACAATTGAAGTTGGTGATTTATAGAAATATACAACAAAGACTCCAATAAATCCTCAGGGTTTATTATTCTGTAAGTTTCATAAATATACTGAGACAAGTTGCGGAAGCATCTGGAAGAGGATATATATATACAGGAAAAAACCTTCTCTAGAGCTTATAAAATCCAGGGTTTATAGTGGTTCTATAAAACATCGCTCTTTTTTCGATGACAAGTCTAGATATCACCACTGGAAAGTCTTAAAGTTAATCTACCGAAAGTTATAGTAGAAAGCCGCTGGAAATGCAGGCCAATTTAATTCCTTCAATTTTAATTAAGTCCTGCATATACGTCCTACCAATATAGTTACCGCAAATTAGCAATTAAAATGGCAAATAGGAGAAAGTTTTAAAAATTTGGGAGCAGACTCTTAATAGGCATCCAAATACATATCCGTAGAGTCCCCTTTTGCTTCAGAAACCACCCTCTAATGTGCCCTCGTGCTATTTTTTTTTCTCAAAAACTGTTACTCTGACGAGGAAAATCTTCAATAAACTTTTTTCCATCTTTAACTCAACTTCCACAAATATGGTTTGAAAAATTAGCATATGTTGCCAAAGATATATAGGCAAAAACGAGCAGTGGCAAATATCTGGAAATAGATTGGCCATAGAAAAGTATTACATGCAAAGCAGATTTTCATACATAAACCCGACTAAAAGGACAAAGGTATGACTACAGAATTTTTTTTATAACTACTATGGCTCTTATATTCGAACCCGTTTCGTTATTTTTTCCAGATATTTGCCACTTTACTCGTTTTTGTCTAAGTTTAGCAACATATTTTAATTTTTCGGACCATATTTATGAGAGTTCAGTTCAAGATAGAAAAAAGTTTATTGAACATAAATGATGTAGAATTTTATACCGAATATTTTATGTCTTGGTCATTTATCTCGCCAGAGTAACAGTTTTTGCCAAAAATTTAAAAAATAGCGCGAGGTCACATTAAGGGCCGGTTTCTGAAGCAAAAGGGGATGAGGTACCCTCCTGAGAGGTAGGAACTCTTTTGGCATATGTATTTAGATTTACATGTCTGTAAGGAGATCGCACTCTAATTTTTAAACTTTACAAATTATTTCTCCTAAAATATATTTGCTGTGACTAATGTAATATCAACCGATTCTTACAAAATATATTCTACAAATACATAAGATTTGTTATTAATGACTTTGCTACAAATCCCTAGTTTATAATGTTAAATAAGTGACACTTTATGTGCTAAGCATGGAACGTCGGTTTGACGAACGTAGCGAGTCATACAATCCATGCAAAGCATATAAAGTATCCCCCAAACATCATGTACTATTGTTTCTTCAAACGTTATAAAAATTTTAATTTTTTTTGTAACTTTTTTATATATTTATAAATAATGCAAAACTTGTACAGCCAAACTTGTCTAGCAATGCAGCAAGTCCGCTTTTAGGCTATTGCATACATTTTGGTAATCTTTTTTTGCATATTACTATCGCTGAAAACTTTCAGAAATTTCGGCATAATTTTCCGCTGTAAGTTCAATATCGAACTGTGATTACCGTCTGGCAATTTATCAGCGTCATTTTCACAAGAAAATCTTTCATTCTCTCGATGCCAGACAAAAATAAACCGTGAAAAATTGTATTTTCTCTTGCAAGTTAACTCCCATCCTCCACATTTTCGCCCATTGAAAATCGTCTAGAATTTTTTTAATGGTGAATTATTTATCAATTTCAATATTTTATTCAAATGCCAGACAATAAAACAAAAAGATTCATGTAAATGAAAATGAGGTTTCCAAATTTTCGAACGGGGAGCAGGCATTAAAACTACCCTTGTTTCTATCAGCTAGCTAGCCACATTCAGCCACAATTAGTTAGCTGCTCCTACGTTTTATGAAAGTATTATTCTAATATTATCTTCGGGGTAATTTGGCTCTTTCGCTATTTGATTTGATTTTGTAGTTAACGTATATTAAACTGAAAACTAATTTGTCCATACCGGAAACCATAACTTAAGTGACACTTCTAACTGCCAACTGACACAACGAATAACACTTTATGATTTTATTGTCGAATCTTTAGAGTTACTGATTTTATGAGACGTACCGCTGAGGGAGCTAATTAACCCTACCGAAGGGACAATATGATTTTAGATATTTTACTTTTTGGCAGTTCGACGTCACACATCTGTTTACGTTTTGTTTAAATTTAGCTGTGATATTGTACCTACTTAAGGAGAAAATCCTCCGATTTAAGGAACGATGTGGTTTTTTAACATATCAAAATGAGAAATGTTATAAAGCTTATGGGTATCCATAAAATTGGTAGTATAGCAAAGTATGCATGTATTGTATTTGAAACATGCGTTGTATTTGAAGCTTCCAAATTGGGAAGAGAATACAGGGCATTGTCTGAAAAGAACTCCTGTAACAATGCTTGTTAGTACGCTAAAAGGGCATGGGGGTTGGAAATCAGGTGCGGTTGCTGAGGGATACATGAAAATTCTGTAGAAAGTAAGAGCAAAACATATAACGGGCCCACATCAATGGATCTTTAAAAGTAGTTAATCATGGAAATATTGTCATGGGTAATGATATCACAAGAAGTGGATGATTCTTAAATGACGCAAATCTTCACAATAGTACCTTTATCATTATTAAAATTGAATTCATAGAACCATAATGTGTTAATACGCTTAGGAAAAAAATATTAGTATGTTAATTATGATGCCCAGATAATTATGATGTGCTTCATTGTTTAAACGCCTTCTTCTGTTTTTGCCCTATAATCCCTATATGCGCGAAACGCGATTCACAACAACAGGTGTGAGAAGTTGAGAGCCACTAAATCTAATCTTAGTGCCTGACAAGTTTTTCCACTGCTGGATCTCGGGGTACAATAAGATAATGGAAAGAGAGTGAATGGCAACAGTAAAATAAAAACGTCCCCTGCTATTTTATCTGCGGAATGTGACCGAAATGTTGATAATTCTCGACGTATTAGGCAGGTTGCCTTAGTATTGGTGATTTAAGGTCACAATTCACGTTCACCGGATAATAATATATGACATTCTGGATTTCGCAGGATTTTTCTGATGTTTATACCCAGTAAAATGCATGAGAAATTTTTGACTGCAGTCTACAGGGTCTCTCAAAAAAACGAATTGGTCACGTAAATACTATACCCTGTGGATTACGCCGTTAATAGAGATCAAAATGTAATCCTAGACATTATATAAAAAAGCCCGATTTGCCCTATTTTACACTTTTTCAATCTTTCTAAATCGTTTATTAGCAATATAGTCCTCGAGCCCAGACCCTTTTTATTCAATTATTACCTACAAGCTGAAACAGCCGAACTGTTCATCTACATGAGTCTGACAAGTTTTTCATATGCCAAGTCTTGAATAGGCAGCGTTTTTTCACTCCCCCACCTCTTAAACGTGCCATATAACAAATTTTTTTTTGACCTACCATATAATTCTTATTTAGATTGCACCACAGTGACGGTGGAACCCAAAAATAAAGCTTGTCCGGCAAAATTCCGCTTGTGTGAGAGCGTTCTGTGAGAACTTTTTTAATATTTTTTCAATATAGTTGCATAAAAGGACGAACTGAAAAGGAGTAATTTTATTGACAGAATGTTGACTACAATCTTTCTTTTTTATTGACTTTTTTTTCTTTTCTTCGATGCCAAAAAATATAAAACTTTTAATTATTACCATTTTTAATTATTATTTTAATTAATACCACTAAAAAATAAATGTTAAATACATTTAAAAAATAGCTTATTAGATTTACTTAAATGACGTGTTCTTAGCTAAAAAGTTGTGTCATAAATTTAACACAAAACACACTAACCGTTTATTTACAACAGTCTCAGGATCCAGGGCAGTAAAAAAGCAGAAGAGTCGTAAAAGTCGGCGCCTGAAGTGTGGCGATATTAAATTTCCCTCAAGCCCTACGTATACAACAACTGACTTCTGAGATGTGTGATGGCAGCTTCAAATGCTGCAACTTCAGCAATAATGTTGCTGAGGATGCCACAAGTTCATGCAAAATTAAGGATTTATTAGCGCCATTTTATTTTGACCTCAGACTTTATGGTATTTATTTAGGCGAGGCAAATTAACACAATTAAAAATTTTTCGAAACATTGATTGAGATGCGGTTTTTCTGACCTCGATTCAGGAAGACATTTAAAGAAACATAAATCCTTATTTCTAGGGATAACGCTTTTGTGCATTTTTTCCAGAGAAAAATGCATTTTTCTGAGTGCACATTGAGTATAAAAAGAAAATTTATTTCATAAATATTTAAGGAAATGATCCCAATTTTCTTACTTGGGGTTTTGAGGGTCGCTGATTACGAATATGATGGTCAAAAAGTACGGCAATGCACCTGGCGACCAGGGCGCCCTGGTTGAGAAAATCAATAGAGTAACGAATTGGTCAAGGTATTAAATGAAGTAGTTACTTCATTTAATACCGTAAGTACATGAAAAAATTGATCTGAGATGTTACTTTTCTTTATCTTTTATCTTTTTCTTAATCTTTGTATAATTTTCTCTAACTTATCGCGATTACCTGGCATTATAAATAGACGTTAGTAAAAATAGATATTATTAATTGCCGGTCGGTTAGTTATAATTTTGCTGATAACATTTTTACGTATTAGCTTTTGGTATTTAAATTTTTGACACGTTTTAATTAATTAATGAGGATATTTTTAGACAAGCCCTCTAGGTGCTTTTTGTTATATATATATATATGTATATCTGTATATATATATATATATATATATATATATATATATATATATATATATATATATATATATATATATATATATATATATGTGTATATATATATATATATATATATATATATATATATATATATATATATATATATATATATATATATATATATATATATATATATATATATATATATATATATATTTATATATTTATATATCTATATAAATATATAAGAGAAATAAGTAATTTAATAAGTAATTTACACTCTCTTAACACAGAAACATATCATAAAAATAATTAATAAAGTATGAACAATCCTATAAAATAGTTGTAGGTAGGTTGTTTCATTTAATTCATAATTATATTGCCCTTTAAAATTGTAATATCTGCAACACTCAATACAGACCGCTGTTTTGTGGGTGTTGAAACAAATTATTTACAAGAAATATCAGTTCTAATAACTAAGATGGTACCTGCGAATATTTATATAAGTTGTCTGTTTGATTTTGTGATAATTATTTATCTGTTGAGCTCAATATGGAAAGAAATTTTATCTGGTAAGTACTTAATATTTGTCTAATCTTTGTTATGATTGATTTTTACGGATTTGTTAATTTTTGAATATGCTAGCTGCTTTATTTCAATAATCTAGGTACCTTTTACTTAATAGTTTAATACTTTTGTAGCCTTTTCCATTTCTCTGGAAGACTCTATTTAATGTACTAGGTCTACTACATATAGTTCCTTATGTGACCAGACAATCGTTGTGTCGTCAGAAAAAAGCAAAATTTTGATTGGACTGATCTTGTTAAATCATTTATACAAATAAGAAAAAGAATATGACCCAATACACATCCCGGTGGGATATTTCATTTGTAGCAAATCTGAATTAGTGTACATAACTGACGTGCTGGTAATGGTAAGATACGAAAATTATCATATTGTAACTTTTGAATTAATATGTTGTGTGAAACGCAATCGAATGCTTTTGGAAGGTCTAAAAATAGTGCCTGAACATGTTCACCTTCCTCGAAACCTTTGGTTATTGAGTCGCATAATTTTTTTAAGCTAGATTTAGTTGTTCAGTTTAGCTCTGAATCCAAACTGACTAAAACTAAAAATGTTAATTTCGAGATAATGGCTTGATTGAATTTTAAGAATTGTTTCGAATATTTTTGAAATCAAAGTTAGAAATCTGTCCAAAATTATTTACGCCATTACAAATAAAAATTGAAAGTAATTAGGATAACAAAAAATCTAAGTAATTAGAGAAATAATGTAGCCGTTACGTTACATTGAACTGCCGGCAGCTGTAGATAATCCGCAAAGTAAACAATTTAAAGAACTGATCTCGACTAAACCCACAAAAACTTAGAATGGGCCAGCTTGAGAAGATTTACTATCCGCATTCAAGAGAACCGTAGGTCGGGCAGCGTCTAGCCTTAGAATCCTGACAGTGACGGGACACACATGAGCTTCATCCGCGGCGATACGAAATTACTTTCACCCACGCATCTACGAAGTGTGTGCAAAGCTCTCTGCTGGTGGCGTTCCATTACGTCAAACTTGTGGATTTTATCGCCATCATTTGTTTACATGCGAACCTCCCCAGGAGATAATATTCGTACATTTACCGGGGATATGGGACAGGAAAAGCGATATGGAAAAGATAAAATATGCACACTATTGCGTTAAGGTCTTTCAGACCAGCCACATGTGCGGTAGAACAATAATAATAATAATAATATTAGTAAAGTTATTAATAATAAATATTTGTTACAAACGGCCACATTATAAAAACAATAGTAATACAGGGTGGAAAATTTACCAACCCTTGTAATTGAAAAACCGCAAAATATTTGAGAATTCGCCGGGACATGTCGTTTTTTATTCTAGGGGGTGACATTTTTGACCTTCAAGGTATCTTGATATATTCACCCCCCTAACCCCTAGCAATCCCCAATTTTAAAATATAAATGGAACTACCCCACGTGTTGCACGTCATAAAAAAGCACTTTAATGGCGAATACAGCAGTGCATCGTTTTTGGAAATTTGTTGAGATTTTACAAAATTATTAAAAAACTTTTAAAAAATTAGAAATTAAAGGAATAACTAGGTAATAAATTTGTTATTTTATTAAGTGTTCAAAATGTTCACCGTTTCTTTCCATGCAATACTAAAGACGGTTCTGAAATTCCATGCACACTTTTTTAAAAATTTCTTGCCCCGATATCCCTGCACGTAGCTGTTACACGATTTTTTAGATCTTCAATGTTTCGTGACGGTGTTTTGTAAACCACTGATTTGAGATACCCCATAGGAAAAATTCATTTGGACTGAGATCAGGAGATCTCGCAGGCCATTATATCGCTCCTCTTCTTCCTATCTACATGTCAGGGAATGTGACATTCAACCACTCACGCACAGATCTAGCGTAGTGAGCAGGTGTTCGATCTTGTCGAAAGTGGATTAGGTCTTCTTGGAGTAAAGTATATCCGTGCTGATCTACTTGATTTTCCAACGATTCAGTGATAAGTGCATCAATTGCAAAAAAGTACATTCGTAAGTAAAGCAAATATTTTTAAGTAAATGGGTAATCTATGAATCTGTTCTGACATTATTTCACACAATTGCAATCGGACATATATACGGAAACGAACCACTTAGAAGTTGCACAAGTTCTTTCACCTCCATTGAGGATTATCAGAGTGATGTACCATTTGTTTCATTGACCATTTATACTTGAATTTAAAATATTAATACTTCACTGAAAACCACAAACCTATTCTACTATTTATATTTGTTCTATTTGAACATATTATATATAAAATCATTAGGCATACAGTTATTGAGAAGATGTTAAACTCTAATACATACATATATATATATATATATATATATATATATATATATATATATATATATATATATATATATATATATATATATATATATATATATATATATATATATATATATCAAGTAGGGATATTTATTTCATATTAACTCTAACCTTTAAAGAATGTAGTAAAGCAAACTCTCTTTATGTGAGCAACAAAAGTAAAAATTGGCAGGGCTGTCAATACCAATGAATGATGTGGGTGAGTCCTGGTGTTGAAACACGAGTATTTTTCATTCATTGTATATGTTCTATTATTTATAAAAACCCACTAAAAAACATATTACGTTCAAGCGACTGTGAAATCAAAATATAATGTTGGCATTATAATATCTATTTTTCTTATTACAAAAACATTACATAAATCGGCCTTGGATTGCACGCAAGCAAAACTTGCGATTAATTAAAACCTCCCTGCCATCTCCATTTTTTAATATAAATACTACCTGGCGACACCTGAAGAGAAAGTGACATAATGTACATATTAAAAACCCCTTAAGCTACGACTCCAACCGAATCTTACGGAACACTTTTTGGGCAGAATTGAAAACTTTTTAATGTCGGCTTAACTACGCAAGAAACTTTTATCGGTGGCGGCAATTAATAATACTTCTGACATATTTTAGAATTACTTTGAGTTTAAGGAAGGAAATTTATACTTCTCTAATCGTCCTGCCACTCGGACGTCCCTGGGGCACATTGCAAAGTGCTTATTGACTGGAGGCGTTTTTAGACGCCTCCTGCATCGTTCGTAACTGCATAAATCAGAATTACGGGCGATAAATGACAATTTATATTGCAGGAATTTTTTTATGGTCGTAACAGACCTTTCAAAGTTGCTTTTCTAAGGTATATGATGAATTATATTATAAATTTTGTTGTATTTTATTATAAAAAATATGCAATATTTAATAGGATTCACTTCGATGAGTTGGGTATTAATGTAAACGACAAAGTACAGTATTTGTCTATTGTTTTATTTTTTTTCTCGTGTATGTTTACAAACATATTATATTGAAATCGTGGATAAATAAAAAATATTCCAACTAAAAGACAGACTTACTTTAGTTATTGCGGTACTAACTATTACACTAAAGTTCTTAAAAAAATATAATACTACATGTTGTTGCAACAAGTTAGAGGTGTATATAAAAAAACAAAATACTAAAAGTAATATAAAAAAGTGTGCTCCTGGCAGGGTTTGAACCCGTGGCCTCTCGACTGTGAATCCTGAAAGTTACCACTGTGCTACTAAGCTATTGACTTTGTGGTATCCAGATAGACAGATGGATGGACGGACAATTCCAGGCTTGTTTAAAATTTGATGCCGAACACAGTGATACAACAAATTGTTGCTCTGCGAGAGAAAATTATCTTTATACTACGCCTCGAACTTCGCAGCAAAGAGTATAATAAGGTAATTATAACCATCCCCAAACTGATGTAATATAATTTCAGTCATTTTGATATAATTATATACACGTGTCATAATTATGTGTATCGTTGTCTAATACGTATAAATTACATAATCCCAAATAAAAATGTCTGACGCATGAATTTCTGAAAAGTACGTGATCGATACTTGTCTTTATTGATTGTATTATTAACCTACCTACAAAGTAAACAAACCAGACCGTATGCAACAGACAAAGACGCTGCGGGAGAAAATTACATGCCTAGCCTAAAACAAACACACAGCCTCCCACCGCGTCTAATCTGCTATACGCTGATTGGCGAAGCCGTATTTCATTAATAACTAAATTAAAAATCGCCGGAAAAATCAAATGACAATAATAATAGTTTCGAGATATCATATTATGATTTATCCAATATAAAAACTTATTAAACTATGTCTAATTATAAACAAATATGTATTAAAGCATCTCCGCAAACGGGAGTCGAGGCTTTGACCCTCGTAGCAAAACACATTAGTGGAGCGTGACTGACAAAATGGTAATATGTATCAGTAGTAAAAATAAAGTGTATATAACTATTCAAAGATTGCAAAATTAATATATGCAGTGTCTTAAATCATAATCTAGAGTGAAAATATAAAAATCAAAAATGAACATTACATGATCGGTTAGCAGTTAACTACAATGTTAATACAAGGAAATACGAGTAACTAAGGAAGTGTTTTTTGTTTCTGGGAAGAGACTTACTTACCGATAAATAATAATACAGGAGAGTTCGTAAAAGGCACTTAAAACGGTAACCATGTTAAAATTTCTCTCTGAGAAAAGCAAGAATTTATATAATAAAATTAATACAGTAACGTACTTAGAGTAAAGTTGATTATTAAAATTACACGTGTTTTCAAGGTATTATGGAAAGTAAATTAGTGAATTTTAAGTAACAGTGGTTTATCCGAGCATTAATTATTAGATGTCTAGGGCGGATCCTAGATAGTTCTATAGTGGTTTTCATCGTATACAGATAAGGATTTTCAAGGAGAAAATCAACATATCAACAAGTTAGTATATTTCAAAAAATACGTCTCGGCAATTTCCTTAGTATTCCTGATTCTGCCGTAATAGTATTTCTCGGGGCTGTTTACACAGTTAGGGCGCCGTCGCAGTTTTCCGAACGAGGAAGCCATTGAAGTTGCAGTATACCACCAGTAGGGGTCTACATAATAGTGCTTCAGTGTAGTGCGCGAGTGACTGTTTTTGTTTACAAAGGAGGATTAACCTTGCAACAATGTAATGAACAAACCACAATTTTTTTAATAAAAATTGTTATAATATATAACAACACTGCTTACTTCTAATTATATGTGTCACATTGGTTAAGGATTTGATATCCCATGGTTTTAGTAATCTAAGATATGATAGGTTATCTCAGGATAGATTAAGCTTGTTTTTTGTTCAATGTTATTGAATCACCATCACAGTATAAATATTGTGAATAAATAGATGTAATAGTTAAATGCAAACCAATCTCTCTTTTTTCTTCCAGAATAAATTCGATATTAATAGAGAAATCACATATTAAACAATCTTTGAAAAGTAATAATTAATGCTATAAAAGTATAGCATTAACACTAAATGAAATTTTTTGGAGCATAAAATTAAATTTATAATCATAAAAAGCATTTACTATCATTTTGATTTTACAAGTCTATTTTGAACTCAACGTGAGGTAAAGTGATTCCATGCTCTAATTTAAAATTCAAAATTGTTCACTGGCATTGTGAACAAATTCAACAAAGAACGTACAAAATATATAAGAAAATTAAAGTAAGTATCTTCAAAACCATTAATATTAATATTACAAATAATTATTAAACTATCTCTATTTATATATCTCTCCCACGTCACAAATTGTCTCTGAGGTAAAACGTGGAACAAACTTTACAATATATACAAATTAGTATGTGAAGTTGGAAAACTATTGGAATTTATCTAAAAGACAAAACCAGTTCTTATGATTTCCTTTCGTCTACATAACAGCTTTGTCATTTGACGTTTACTTTAAAAAAATGTATGAGAATATCAATAACATATAAGATTGCTCATCAGTAGTTCCTTGTAGATTCCGACAAATTATAGTAAAATATAAATACCAAAATGCCAGGAAGGGACGAAACGCAGAAATTTGTTATACATAGAAATGCAAATTGTTCCCTATTGTAACAACTTTGGGCCGCTACCTATTGCCTTATTGTGAGGCAGGAAGCCGAGCAAAGCCAACATCTGAATGTTTGTAGGTCAAAGGGCTAAATGCATAATGTAATTAGGGCCCTACCAATGTTCATATTCTAACTATTTATTGTTCAGTCGCTGATTTGTTGAATCCAGTAACTTCGTAATGCTTAAAACGGCCTTCCTCATTTCCATCCACCCCGGCACATGGGGTTACTTTAAAAATCAAAGTCAACATGTCCGCAGTCGGTAATATTCGCTACATTACATTTTCAACGTACAAATTGTAAACAACTTACTTAACTTCAATAAACCTATGTCAAGATTTTGTTACCTTATTGTTCGAGTATAATATTCAGTTTTTCTTTTATAAGAAAACTACAAAATGTTTATTATTACCATGAATATCAGAATGTATATAGCTGGCGCAGTCGGTATGATTATCTGTGCCACATTTACAAGCAACTGGCAGTGGAAATAAGTGCCGAGCTTAGAGAGCTTCCGTCGTTCTTTAAAACGCGTATCGTAACATTCTGTTACCTTAATCCCATGATTAAGGAGAATAATAGACGAGTCGGATGTTTATCGCTTGGAATTATCTTCTGGCTGCGAGGGTTGAGTTTCATTTATTCGCAGCCGAATTGGGCGTCCATTCTGGCAGCTGTAGGGAGTTGGATGACTTTCTTGCAATAGTGCGTTAATGAGATACTTCTAGCTTTTCATCGGGAGTTTATGGAAGTGTTAATACGAGGCCCCACTCTCGGAAGTATCTCGGAGAGCTATTATGACGTGTGTGTACTATATTATTCGTCAGAATGTCTCCTTATCTCGATACACGTAGTCAGAGAATAAGGAGCTTTATACAGAAGCGAAGGTAATGCGTCCCTCCAAAAACGAATTTCAGTGCGCATGCGTTTCTTCACAAGTTTTATAGTAATCAACCTCACTGTTCTTATACGCACGTGTGGCGATGTCTTCGTTTAACTTTCGTTTGTGTTTGTTTTTTTATATGCCTAATATATTACCTACTGGTTTAGTTTACAAGAACATGCCATTTATATCTTGCCATTTTTAAAAATACTTTTTTTTCGTGTAGGGTTGTGTCATGTATCACAGAACCCATAATAAGGTGCTTATTATGTGCACAGAATAATATGTTATAATATCGATATCACATTTCAGTGTACTAAGTAGTACAAGACCAGATTGCCAATTTACGATGACAAACATAAAGTGTAGGTTTTTATTTACTTTTTCACTTGTAATTATATATTATAACTGTTAGAAGGTAGAACAATAGTTTTGAGATGACACCAATAACAACAACAAAAAATTTGCTTTATGCTTTTTAAAGTTTGTTTTATAAAAAAAATTATTTACAGTATATACATAGGTCCTTTAATTAGATTATATGCTACCTACTGTTGGCCATCATCAACATAATTAACGGAGTCTTCACTATCTCTGTCTTCAACCTCTTCGCTAGAAAAATTTGTAGGCATCCGCAACATTCCTCCAACAACGTAATTAAATATCTCTCCTATTTTCTTGGGTTTTTTCCTGTGACTAGTCAGGACAGGATCCGAAGATATAAGCATCCAGTCTAGAATATCCATATTAGTGTTAATTCTGGATGATTTCCGGGAGTGATATTGTCTCAATATTTTGTAATCTTTGTGTCTTGCCTCTATCACATTTTCCGATAATTGATTCACTGGCAATTCCGGAGATTTAATAATGTCGGCACAGTGAATTAAAAGTGTAAGTACACTTGCGCTTATTTTGTACCAATCATATAGATTTATTGTCATTTCAGCAGTGGCGATGCAATATGGCCTAAATTTCTCTTCGTCTATGTAATGTCCGCAGGAAATGATGCACAAAATATTTGCAAATCTTTCAATCAATTCTGTGGACACACCTGTGATTTGGGAAACCAGTAGCAGGTTTTCAAAAAAAAATCTGGCTGTATTTCCATCGTTACTGTTGCCCCCTCCTTGTTTTGGTTGGTCAATAACAAGTCCCATTTCTTTGCAGATTTCATTTTTTTCTTTTCTCTTCTTTGGGGTGCTACTGACATCCAAAAAGGGACACAAACCGCGCTCCCGCAGGCTTATGTGTTTTTTTAGTGAGCGCTATTGTTTTGTTATTCCATTGTTCGTTTATTGAAGAAACTAAACAAACTATTTTTCTCTTTTCAAGTATGTTTAAATACTCATCTCATGTACAGATCATCGGGTCTAAAAAAGTCTCGAATTAATTTTCTGCGCGTCCCAGAGATCTTATTACGATTTTCTGTATAATGATTTCTCCCCCCCCTCTTACTCCCTCATGTTAGTGTCTCCAAAGTGCTCAGGAAATAGAGGAGACCTTCCTATATAAAAACACAAAAAAAATCTCCACTATTGGGAGCCAGATCTACTCCACTATTGGGAATTCAAAACAAAAACCGTTGCATGTCAGCAGTGACACAAGAAGACAAAATAAATGTCAACAATACCATTGTATAACAGTCCCTCCCGACATCGTCAGAATTTTAATAAGGCATGTCAGTACAATTGGTAACATAGTCCGGTGATAAAATTTGTGAGATTGCCACGGTTTCTTGACACTTGACTCTTGACCTACCTAATGAAATTTTGTATATTTACGCTAGGATTTGTAAATTATTATAGTTTTGCTTATATATAAACGTGGTATAAACTGTTTACAAAGCTTGTGATTGTCCCTGTATTGTGGGCAATCAGAAAATATACCGTAGTTGGATTTTGGTTTATACGAAAATGCCGAAACAGTCGACTAGCCGCTGCAAGGAGCTTGTAGCAAATTTGATAGAATATTTTGAGACAGACGTAAAAATAATGGGCTAATAGTGGCCCTTTGTCTAGGGTTAATAAGACTGGTGTCAAATAACGAACTCATTACGTCTCCGTAAAAAAAAAACGTTCTCATAGATACTAAGAAGGTCGCCAATACTGCAACACTTCATATTAGTGAAATTCGAAATGTTATTTATGACATTGACAAAATAAGTAAGTACATATTATACTATATTAAAGTTTTACACGTGCATCAATCTGACCTCGAACTTGACTTTTATTTCTTTGGAAAATATAATAAATGTGTACTTTAGGAGTTGCTAAATAAATTTAAGTAGGTAACATAAGCTACAAAATAATGTTTTTATGAAAAGGTTTTGACCATCGATTTGACATAATAAATGGTATTCATCCAATCATTTTATGTTTATTTCTGGCATAGGTACCCTAGTAATTAACTAGAAAATTTATTTCAGTCAGTTACGCAATTATCTCTTAAGAAAATGGGTCATAAATAAGTAATATCTCATTTATTTTTTCAAGAATATATTTAATCCACCCTAATTTCAAAATATAAATGAAATTCCTTTAACACTTACTGTCTTCTTACTTACGACAGATTTGGAAGCAATGCTCGCTGGTCAGTTGATCACGTGCACCGGCTTTTGTTTTGAATTCTCTATATATAATTTTAGGCCTATTTTTTCTATTTTCTATTATACTTTTGCTATATATTTGTTTGGTAGCCTATAGGTTTTACAGTTCTTTCCTATGAAACTATGATGTGAAGTTTCTAGACATCGCAAAATTATATTTTTGCAATCGGAAATTGGCAATCGGGCCTTGTGTGCGCCGCGCCGTTACCTTCGCTTCTATATAAAGCTCCTTCTTCTGTGACGTAGTATACCAGTAAAATATTCCGGTTGAATACAGCGATACACACTTCATAATGTGTATTGTTGAAATAAAAATTGCAATTTAGAATTTCCATACAAACATTTTGTTACTTCATCGCCAGTTTGAAAGCAAATAAGAGAAACATTTTTTTTTAAATTTTAAAATAGATTGTTCTCGGTTAACGCTGAATAAAAGTTAACAAAAAAGCAGGCATAAGAACCCTATAAATAGTGCATATATATTTTTTCGAATTTCCCTTAAAACAATAAAAATCCGTAATTAATATTAATAATTAATATACTAGTTTTCTTGATCATATTCCCTGGTGTTAGAATAATTAATTCTCCAGCACGTTTCGGCATAGCGAGACAGTACATATTTCGTAACATAAAATAGTACAGTAACATTGTTTTTTAATTTTGACATGTAAAGTGATACTTTTCAGAACCCTTTGACGATAGGAAACATCTTACTTTTCACAACTAGTTACGAAAAGTAAAATATTATGCAACTAGATTTGTTCAACAAGTTCATTTCATAGTAGGTTATTTAGACCTGACAAGCTATGAAAGTGACAAGCTGTCACACCGTTACAACCTACTGGATTGTTTTTAAACGTATAAAATTCAGTGTTTTTTCTTCCAATGAGATTAAATGGAGACGCATCCTGCCATATCCTTGAAGAGTTACCCCTACAGGCTTAACAACCCAATAAATAGTGTATATATTTTTTTTCGAATTTCCCTTAAAACAATAAAAACCCGATACAAATCCACATATTTTTTGACATGTGTAGTTACAAATAAAATTAGAATTACAGAAGTGCCCTCGCATGAACAGAAAAAGATCTTTGCATCGAGAAAAGCTTCCTTGCTAAGAAACTTAAACTTAATTAGATTAAAACCTGATTCGGTTTCCTTCCCACATAAATCCAGCCTTCACAATTAATTTGTAGTTTACGGAATCGATCTCGCGGAAGAACTAATTCCGTGTCAGCACCGATATTATTATCTACATCAGGGTACATACGGGAAGAACTAACCACACACAAAGTAAAAATATCGACCGCAATCGTAAATATTTAACCAATTAATTAGGTCACACGGACCTGTTATATCCCTGGAATAAATTAGTCTATTCAGGAAATAATCACACACAGTGTTGTTCTGTGGACATTTTTTATAAAATGGCGGTAAAAATTTTAGAGTGCAATTAAAAAGGCATTATAGCAGTTATACGACGATTTAAGGCCTGATAAGAACCCGGCGTGGTGTTTTATATACCGCGTTCTTTTGGCGCTTGAACTGCAATTAATTCATCAAAGACAGGCACATGTAGAAATGAGCGGTTAGGTGCAAGGCTTGAGACAGAGACTAGCAAATTGCGAAATCTGACACGTGGTAAGGAGTTGTTACAAAGTATAAGGGTTATTGATATTGATATTGGCATACAGGATATCGATAACTCTTTATTTATTTATTTATTTAACAATCAGTGTAGATAGTTATATAGTATAGGCCTCATTATAAATATATTAGACATATAACTACATGTCGTGCGACCCAATTATTTTATTTAACATAACATAAATATTTGACATAAATTAAAAATTAAAATATACAGTGTGGAAAATTATTCCTACCTTCCCTAGAAAGTAGGGATAATTCAAAATATTTGTATTATCAAAAATAATCCTGATTCAATATTTCAATACTGACGGACACCCTGTATACTGTTAGTAAGCTAATATATTTGAATTCATTGACATATGAAAATAGGTAAAAAAGCATTTAACTTGAACTGTTGTTTTAAATCATCAGTTGTACTAAAAACTACAAGAAAACGGAAAAACGGGGGGGGGGGACATTTGAAATATGGTTTTTGTGTGCGCCCCACGCATTTATTTCTTACCAAATGTCAAAATCTTAGGAAGCTGCAGGTTTGTGTCCTAATTATTTTCAACTGATGACAACTGATGATTTAAAATAAAACTTTAAGTTAAAAGTCTTTTTACCTATTTTTATTTTGTAGTTTTTAGTTTTTTTAAGTTCCACTGTCCATCGTAAGGCTTTGCGTACAAAACGCGTTCGCATTAACGTGTATATCGCCTGGGCACTATTTGGCAGCTCTGCTGCATGATAATTGCAGTAAAATGGAATCCGTTTTCTCATGTACGTCTCTTCTATTGTGTAGGAGACATCTACGTAAGAAGGAGCATTCAAGGTCACAGCTCTAGGTGCTGTATGAGAACGCTAAGCTATAATAGGCAAATTGGCATGGTGCAGGATATGGCTAGGCATCGCGAAGTGTCCTCAATAGCCCACGGATTGCTGCTTTGTGTACAAACCTGCCTCCAATCATCAAACCCCCCGTCACTAAGTATGGAATCGTTAAAAGCAACCAAAGGAGCCCAGTAACTTTAAACAACCCCAAGTACCAAGTTTGAGACAAATCGGTTCATAACTTCGATAGTCCGCCATTTTGATTTTTTAAGTTTCAGGCAAAAATTGTATTGAGTGAACCTAAACACCGCAAAGTTTCAAGTTTGAGACAAATCGGTTCATAAATAGGATTGTCTGCCATTTTAAATTCGCCATTTTGATTTTTAAAGTTTGACAAAAATTGTATTGAGTGAACCAAGTTTCAAGTTTGAGACAAATCGGTTAATAAATAGGATTGTCCGCCATTTTGGGTCCGCCAATGGCTCCAGTTAAAAAAGTTTAAAAATTATCGTAAAAATCTGTGGAAATAGGCGTAAATGGGATCAGTAAATATTGATAATTTTTGGTATATTAACTTGTTTAATCCCTCCCTAATGCGCGTGTAATGTTGTTTGTAAGCGTCTCTCATCATACAGTTTGAATTCGAACAATTTCTGTGAGTGTTTTTAGTGGATGTTCTATTGGTTCTGCTCTATGTCGGGGCAAAAGTTGTGTAAGTTTCTGATGGAGACGTATCTATGCGTGTATATTAATTTCTTGTTATGCCTATTTAGTCTGCTATTCCTTGTCATCAAAGGGTATAGATATCTTGACAAGGAAGATATTTTGCGTATAGTGTGTATAATATGTTGCATGAAGGTCCTTTGTCCAAAATAACCCCCACGTATTTTACGTGATGATGTTTAGTCTGAACTAACACCCCCCCTCCCGCCCCCTAATTTTTATAGGCGCAATTATGCAATTGTCTCGAAATTTCTTTGTGAACACCATGACCTGCGACTTGTAGATATTCACCGGAATCTTCCACCTGTCATAGTACTCCGACGCCCTTACCATATGCGCTTTTATTAGCTTGGAAAGAAACTTGGGAAGTCGGAGACAGAGGCGTTGAATAGTGTCGGTCCGAAGTACTACCCTTGAGGGACCCACGCGTATGTCACTCGTTGTGGAGAGTTTGTTTCTCACTCGTACTTGTAGCGTTCTTCCGCTTAGGTACGAGTGAATAAGTTTAATAATGTACGTAGGATAGTTGAATTGTTGTAGTCTGCGAACAAGGTTTATCGGTGATAAAAAACCATGCACCTTTTCCATCGCTGTCAAACTGATAAAAATATGACTGTCAAGTAGACTTTTTATATAGGGGTTAATTTGTCAGCTCAAATTTTGTATGGAATGAATGACCTTATCGCTAGGACGCATCCCTTCCGGGATAACAACCGAACTTTAGTAAACAGTACTCCATTTTGAACAGAGCGATGCGAAAACATTTTCGTGCGTATCTATTTCAAAAGGAACTTTTTCAACAAATTATAAATAGAAGTGACCTTACATTATAATCTGTAATGAAATCAACATTTTGACGTTATTTATTTACATGATCAGGTGGCTAGCCTTAAAATATCCGTGTCAATTAGGAGGGTAAAATTTTCCGCCGCATTTGCTAGACTGCAGAATAGTGCAGAATGAAACTGTATATAATATGTGCCTATGTAAATAAAATGGAAAGGTCACGTATTAAACAAGCCATAAAGTTGTTTATTTTCCTATACTCTATTTATATTTTTAATGATCCTGAAACGCGTAACTGTATTAAGTACTTTCGGCACATGCATGGTCTTCAGTAAATGTGCCGAAATATAAATGGTATATTACTTAACACTCGGAGTAGTTTCCACAAACACCAAAACACTTTCACTTCGCTCGACGCGCGTTTCGCCAACCAAGTTGGCATCATCCGGAGACGATTAAAACTGTTTTAATCGTCTCCGGATGATGCCAACTTGGTTGGCGAAACGCGCGTCGAGCGAAGTGAAAGTGTTTTGGTGTTTGTGGAAACTACTCCGAGTGTTACAGTTACATCAAAGGTTCCAGCCCTATCCAATGGTATATTACTTCATGAAGGCTTTCACGACCGGAATCTATAACATGATGGTTTATCGGTAATAATACCAACACCATACGGTTCCAACTAAAAATACGCACCATAGGTTTTTTATTAATTGGAACACCTCCCATTTTCATTCGCTATTGGTTATTGCAAGGCAAGCGAAAATTTTGAGAATTGATCAGGAAAACATTTCGTGTTCCTTGTGCTTCTATCAAAATTTACGTTTTAGGATATACTTACAGGTGATTCTCGAAAACATTTTCTTGTAATTTAATGTCTTTAAAATAAAGTCAAAATATGGAAACCCAACTATATACAGCGCGTTAGATGCAGTAAATGTCCGTCAATATTTACACGAGGTGTTCCCCGGGTGGTGGATAGATCGAAGAGGCCCTATGAAATGGCCTGCTCGATTGCCCGATTTAACCCAATTTAATTTATTCCTTTGGGGTTACTTGAAAAGCAACGTTTACTCCCCAAAACCGAGGAATCTGGAAGAACAGAAGGAACGAATATGGCAACGAATATTTAAATAATGTGTGCGCGGAAATAATCAATGGTTTAGTGCTTAAGAGAAAACCGTCGCAATTTCGAACATTTAATTTAGATCAATATTTATTAATACCTACGTTCCTATTCTTTTTCATCTATTCTTTGTTTTGTTCTTTGTTTCTTACTACGTTTTACTCTTAGTTTTCTTGTGTTAAGTTGTTGACATTGTTTATTGTATTCTTATTAGTGTTTGTGTGTTTAGGAACAATATTGCGTCTTCCAATTGTTATTTTCCATGCACCAGTATGATATTGTGGTGATATTATGGCGTAGAGTTGTCATGATTAAGTAAAGTATTTTTGTTAATAAGTATTAAACAAATTATATTGGTTTTTTTTCTGATAAAAAAAAACCTACCAAATTTCAAGTCTCTAGCTCATCGGGGAGTTGCTGTTGCAAGATTTGCAACAAACATAAACAACAAGCTAAATAAAACAAATTTGTTTAATAAACAAATCTGAACCGAGTAAATAACAGACATTTATTTATACTTCATCTTGTAAAACATTCGCACAATTGAACTATCCGATTACTGAAATATGCGGCTCTTCTAACGGCCTTATTTATAAAAATCACAAAAGTTACAAGATACCACGCGATGCGAAAACACCCCAGCATTGTTCGCAGTTTATTAATCATGCACACTGATAAAAACCATTAATTACCCCTTTCACCACATTTTTCCTCATTTTTCACCAGTACAAATTAACCTCAGACTACAGTCGAGAGAAATAAATTTCATGGAAAGTAATATCCAGATAAAAAACAATATAAAAAGTTAGTTTACTACATTAGCGCACCATATCCTTCAGAAGCAATTAAAACATGTACACCGAGGAAACATTAATTACATTTCCTGAAATTCTTCCCGTAGAATTAATTCCCGTAATGATTATCACAATGGTTTAAATTTGATTTCTGTATTGAGTTTTACTACTTTTCTGAGATTTCCGGAACTTTGTGATGTATAAAATTTATAACTCCTACCAGAAACCAATATATCTCATTATAATCGAGCACCTGTTCCAATCTACCTTAATAATTAATACCAATAATTAATATACTAGTTTTCTTGATCATATTCACTGGTGTTAGAATAATTGAATCTCCAGCACATGTTTCGGCATAGCAAGATAGTACACATTTTGTAACATAAAACAGTATAGTAACATTTTTTAATTAGTTTTCCTATTTCCTGTTTAAACAACCAATGACAATATATACGGGGTGTTTCCAAATTGATGCGAAAGATTTGAAGGGGTGATTTTTCAGCAAAAATTAAGGTAGGTCTTTCATATAAATTGTTTTCCAAAACCCATTCCCCTCGAAGTTACAGACCTCTAAAGTTTGGGAAAAGAAATTGCTTTTATTTATTTTCTCCACTATGGAAGAATTTAGAAGAATGAAATTTGGCGGACAACTTGCACCAATAAAATGACAGTTTGGGACTATTTATTTTTGTAACCCTGAGATATTGTTACACAAGGTTAAAAAAACTTAAATCAATATTTGAGATGGGGATCAATATTTGAGATGGAGATCAATATTTGAGATGGAGATCAATATTTGAGATGAAGATCAATATTTGAGATGGAGATCAATATTTGAGATGGAGAACTTCAATATTTGAACTTCAGAACTTTTTAACGCGTCGATATATATATATTATTAAATAACTGGCCTGATGAACCCAGGATGTTCTAACGATTCTAGAGATAGTCTAATGAATACCCAGATATTCAAACTGCTTGCCATCATTCTTTATACAACGCTCAAGTGTGTCGCGTGTTACTTGCACGGCAAAATCCACTTCTGCAGCGGATATACTGTGGATTGCATTTTCATTTCTAAAAAACATATATTTTCCTTGGTCGTTCTTGAAATACTAAACCAGACAGGTAATGTCAGGTGACCTAGCGGGCCAGGGAAATAAACTGCCTCTCCCAATCCACTTGTTGTGTCCAGATATTTTACAACATTTCCTCAAAAGTGGATTGGAAGAGGTCGTTTATTTCCATGGCCCGCTAGGTCACCAAAAGGCAATTAACGTGCCTGACAATACAGCACATGTGACGAGTAATTAGCGACCCCGCAGCGCAAGCTCCTCAAGAATAATGATGTAAATCGACCCTCGCCACCATACCGCCCCGGCAAACTAACAGGGACACAGGGGCAGAAGACGGATAACCTTTATTGCCCCTAAGAACCGGCATCGGCCTCTAGAAATAATTAGACGCAGTTAATTATCTCCCAGCTTGAGAGGCTCATATTTTGCCCCGGCCAAGTGAATGGTTCCTCAAGCGAATTTCCTACGGCGAAATATTCCTCGTAATGTTTTATGCGGGGGCAAATTTAAATGGTCTTATAATCTTAATTATTTTGCCAAGGAATTGGGCCTCGGGCGGTTTTACATTAAATTTAAATCGCCCCCTTGAAGTAATTGCTGTGTTGAGTGAGATGTAATGGGTCCATTATGTTGCTACAATTGCCGTATTACCTAAATTGTCTCGATTTAAAGCTAAGAGATGGCCCGTATTCTTTTAAGATACGGCACTTCGGTGAAACGTTGTACTCTGTGTTCAGCAAAATGCGGATTTAGAGTGCCATCAACATCGCCGACCCCAAGGACATAACTCGGATTATTTGGGATCATTATCGATGTGTCGGCCATCAGTCAAACAATCATCCTTACTAAGGAAGATAATCAGAATTCTGATTTCTGTCATTTCTCCAGATTTTTTACGTTTTGGGACTGTAAGAAGAATCTTCAGGGAATATGTCATTATGTATTCAATTACTATCGTGCGCGCTGAGTAGTTGCGAAATACTCCGCGCCATGGAAGTTAAAATTGTAGATAAGGGAATAATCCCGTCAAGGTAGCCCAAAAAATAGGGGTAAGGTTTTAAAAATTCGCATAGAGCTAAAAAATAGTACGAATGTTCAGAACACCATCTTTGCGTTTTTCCGTCAAACTGTGTTTTATCATAAAAATAGATCAGACAAAAATTGTAGATCATATAATTATCTATAAAAATCGTCTTTACACTTTTTCTCCTAAGAGTCACCGTTTCCGAGTTGAAAAAGTTGTATTCTTCATAATATGCATAAGTAAGCCGCGTAGATTCATCACTGGAGCTGTAATACAAGTAAACATATTTTTTTATTGGTCTGTATAACTTATACATACAAATACTACGATTATGAGAATATCAACTCGAAAGAAACCCAGTCCCTCATTTTATATGCCAGTGTAACCTTGAGCAACATCTGTCTCCCATTCAATTGTCCGCGTGGCAAGACTTTACAATCCAGACTTTACCTTACACCGGAAAAACTCTACATATTTTGTTGCAATTGTAAAAAGGGATGTAATTCTAAATGCGACAAAAAAGTTGGATTGTTTTGTTCATTAACAGTTGTCAAGGCCAGTCATGCTCCAATGTTGAAACGCCATCAGAAGAGGGTTCGTACGACATCAGCGAGGAAATATCTGATACATCACTGTTAGGACAATTTACTTGCACCCAGCAGGAAGAACACGAAGAAGAGGAAGCAGAAGTATCAGTCGATTATGAATAAGACGAATAATTTTCCCAAATTTCTTAGAATTCACACCGCTCTCATAATTTTCTATAGTACCATTTGTTATTATTAAATAGTATTAATTAAACAGGATCACAATAGACCGTGAAATAGGCCTGATAATACTATTAATATTAACAGAACGCTGTACATCAAAAGTGAGAAAAAAAAACGAAAAAAATTCTGTTTATAAATGACCAAATAGTTTTTCGTAATTAAAAAAACCAAAGCTCTTAGGAAATAAAGTTAAATGAGGAAGTTGTAGGTAATAAAAAGGTCTTTCGTTTCTTATTTTGATGAGTATCGATTGCTGTATTACTTTTCGAGATATATCGAAAAAGCCGCATTTTTTCGAATAATCGAAATATTTGAAAATTTTTCACAAACTTATTTTTTTACATCAAGTAACAAGTTTCAAAACATCAACTTGAAAAAGATACATCAAAAACAAAAGTAGTCGATCTTTGACGATTTATTCGATATTTCTCGAAAAATAATATATCAGTAGATACTCATAAAAATATGAGTCGAAAGATCATTCTATTACCTACAACTTTCTTATTTAACTTTATTCGCTAACAGCTTTAGGTTTTGTTTTATTTACGAAACCCCGTTTTTTTTGCAATTTTTTTAAGGCTTAGTTCGCCTTTATTGACTAAATTGTACCTATGGCCAGCCACTTAGAAATTCCTCTCAAACGTTAACATATCTGAGACTCGCGAACGGTTTACTGTAACAAGCATGTAACGTCTTTCGGGCCGTTTAATAAAGTGCACAAAGCGAGCAATTTCGGTCGCTGCTCGCAAGAATAAGAATAGTGCCATGATCCGGCGACGGAGCATCTAATTTGGTATGTACATACGTACGGCGTATGTTATCTAGCGCACCCGGGCATCTAAGGCTGTGGTGCTATATACATGACAGACGCGTTAGATGGACGGAATATATCATTTCGATTCAGCAAGTTCAGATTTGTCTCTGTTACATGAATAAATACCATGCATTGAGCCCCGAATTTAATTCTGCTCTAAAAATTACTCAGAATTATTAATCAGAACTGTCAGGGTCCCAACTCAATCCTTGCACCATTTTTGAGATACAGGGTGTTAAAGATAAAAAGTGGTTATTTTTACAAAAAAATATTTATGGCAAATTATTAATTTTTTTTCATATATCTGTAATATGAAAAAAAAATTCTAAATATCAAAACTTTAAACAAATACTTTTACGTTAGGAACTCTTTGAAACAGCTGAAAATTAGTACAATAAAGTTTTTTAGGTAAAGTTAAAAAAACATTTTTTTAACTATTTTTTTTTTGCTTATTTTGTGGAAAACCAAGTTTTTTGACTTTGTAATTTTCCATGCCGTTAGGAAATTTGATCTACAAAAAATCGTATTATGTTAAAATGTTAAAAAAAACAAAACTGATATTTTTCGTTTTTATAAGTTTTTTTAATTATTTTGTTGAAAAAAAAAGTTCTTGACTATAATTTGCCATGCCGATAGGAAATGTGGTTCTCTACAAAAAATCGTATTATGTCAAAATGTTAAAAAAACAAAACACTGATATATTTCGTTTTTTTTAAGTTTTTTTAATTATTTTGATGAAAAAAAAAGTTATTTGACTCTAATTTACCATGCCGATAGGAAATTTGATTCCCTACAAAAATCGTATTATGTTAAAATGTTAAAAAAACAAAACTGATATTTTTCTTTTTTTTTTAATATTTTTTTTAAATTATCTTGCTACACAAAAAAGGTTTTGACTATAATTTCCCATATCGATAGGAAATTTGATTCACTAAAAAAATCGTATAATGTTAAAATGTTTTAAAAAAATGATATTTTTCGTTTTTTTATTAGTTTTTTATTTTATTTTGTTGAAAAAAGAGATGTTTGACTATATTTTGCCATGCCGATAAGAAATTTGATTCTACAAAAAATCGTATTGTGTTAAAATGTTAAAAAAAACAAAACATTGATATTTTTCGTTTTTTTAAATAGTTTTTTTAATTATTTTGTTGAAAAAAAAGTTTTTTGACCATAATTTGCCAATCCGATAGGAAATTTGATTATCTACAAAAAATCGTATTAGGTTAAAATGTTTAAGAAAACAAAATATCGAAAATTTTCGTTTTCTTTAAGTTTTTTAGATTTATTTTGTTGGAAAAAAAGGTTTTTGTGGACAAATTTACTTGAATTTTCGTCCGTTTACATCGGGCGTAATAAAAATATCTGTAAAACATCTTAGTTGAACATGTAATGGAATTTGCTCCTTTTGCGAGATCCAATTGTTTATTCATTCAAGATAATGCTCACCTCCACGTGACTAGACAGATTATCGACTACTTGAATCTTGAATTACATTGCTATTCCGTTGATGGAATGACCACCTTTCAGTCCCGGATTAAGGTCCGAAGTCGTACACCTGCGCCTGCTAACCAGATCTATTAATGTTGATCTATCTTTTAGGAAACCGTGTTGATTTTGTTTAAATATTTCCCGTGTTGGCGCCGAACAAAGTTGCGAACAAATATACTAAATTCATCATTCTAAAAGCTTTTGGAGATTTTGCGGCACAAAAGTTGGGCGTCCGCGTTTAGAGTAGATTTCCATAATTAAATTTATTTGACAGCTTTTCAGCCTAGAATCATCGATGCGCATAAAAGTATTCCGAGACAAAGAAATCTCCACTGGAAGACTGCCTACAGATAATATTGAGATAAACGCTCTGTGTCACTTTTAACGATTGCGTAAATAGTGGGGCTAAAGTGGAACGGTAAATAGCCAGACAACTGACACATTCGGAATTTTTAGAATAAAGGAAAATGCCGATAAGAACTTAATTAGGATATGTTTACGAAGTTTGTATACCTTTAATTAATACATCATCTGCAAACAAATTACTTCCAAACGAATAGCGCAGTAGAAAAATCTACTACAGATCAAGAGGGGATTTGAAGGCTACAGTCTAATTAGAGAATGTAATTAAATTCATTTCTACCACGAATAAACGTAGCTTTAGCTGAAGCTGATCTTTGAGAATATATTACATAAACTCTTGGTTAACGAACCATTATAAATTTGTTGCAAATTTGACGCTACTTTTTTCTTGAACCTGTGATCCGATTTGATGATTTTTTTTACACACTCGTTTTTCATACGTTCGATTATATTATTTAATTATTTTAATATTTTAATTGTATTATATTATATATAGTAGTAGTAGTGAAAATAAGAAAAGTGTAATTAATAGGAGAATTAGATTGGTTGTTAAATGGTTTTAACAGAAACACATGCAACAAAGGAAGTGTAATTGTTTCTTAGAAATGCATTTCCGTAGCAACTGATAACAACGCATATCAGATTAAGCTTAAGGCATTAGATCGATAGCCACGCGTATACTTTCTCTTAAAAATTTTCCAGTAAAAATAGTATTAAAGTAAAAAGTGAATAACAAATTCATGCATCAGTCCATAGTGGTTGTGTTTCTGAATGATTTCAGCTCTAGATCAGATTTAGTTTGAACTTGTTATTGTGTGTAATATTAAAAAAATTGTAATATCATCTATAATTTGTGTATTGAGGACAGCATTTAGGCAGTTTCCTAAATAGCTACATGCATATATTCTTATTAAATGTCATTGAGAATACTGCCCTAAATCAATGAATTAAAATAAAGTGTGACAAACTATCCATAACAGCTAATAGTAATGTCCCGCAAAGCCAAACTGAAATTTCAATCTAGCTTCCAGAGAGTGCCGCTAGATGTCGACAACTCCAGTTCTGTAGTGCGTAAATTATTCGAGTGTTGGATTCACATAATATAAAGGTAATTTCATAAATTTCAATCATAAAGGAATATTTATGTAGAAGGATTTTATATCCCATGTATTTTAATTTTAAGCTATAGTAGGATAAATTTATATCCCATTTCATGAGAACTAATCTTTACCTCTTGAATGATAAATTCATTTAAGATCTATATGCCATATATCACATTTTAAGGTTAAATTTTGAATCACTTTAATAATACCTGATTTTCGAGGTTCAATTAAGATATCAAAATTTTAATAAAACAAATTTAAACGATTCAGCTTATTTTGAACTCTTCTGAGGTGAGTGATTTCATGCTCTAATCTATCTTTATAGAAGTCAAAGTTTAATTGTCATAATAAAGGTACAAGTGTTTCAATCCATATCTATATAAAACCAAGATATTTAAAAAAATATTGTTAGGAAGAACTGACGCCCATTTGAAGGAGCCTTCAGGACTGTAAGCAATTAAAAGAAAATATCTGCATCCAAATTTTGCAAATGCACAAATGTAAAAATGCAAATCCAACTGACCAATCCGGAGAGCCAATCGCTGAATTGCATTTTATTGTTTCTATCATATTTTAGTTTTACTTCATGCAAAAAATTGCATATTACCTTTGATTGTTTTTTTTAAAATACACAGATACAGAAAAAATATTTGTAATAAATGTTACGTGTGGTATATTTGCGAAAATATGAATATTTCATATTTCCCATAATCCTATTTTCCCAGCCCGCTTACTCAAATCCAGATGAATAATGTATAACGGGGAAGTAAAAAGTACCTATCGGTATTGTTTCGCATAGTACTGAATACAGACAACATCCAACAACTATAAAATACATTTACAAGTGCCAAATATGAAAATATGTGTACTACGCCTTGCTAATATTGTAGATCCAACGTTTTTTAACGTTATTTATAGCGGGATCGTTTCAAATTTATTTATTTATTGATGCAACAGAGGACAAATTGCCTAAATGTACAGTTACATCACTTAATTTAAACATAACATTCAGATTAGTCTTAAATATAAATAAGTAATTAATAGGTATATACTTTAGTATAATTAATAAGGGCATATTTGGTAGAAGAAAAGTGATAATATGGTGGGCATATAAAATCAAATGAAACGCAAAGAAAACACGAAGAAAAAAAATAAAACAGGAATGGGAGAAAATTTAAATTGATCGAAAACTGACGTTTAATTATTTGTAAAAAAAGTTATTAACTGTTTTTCAATTTTTTGGGGTAGTTTTCGAATGTATTAATTGTTGAACAAACTGAGTTTACAATATTTCATATTCTGCCGACAGGACAGTTTTCTCTAACTATTGTTCGATAAGTATACCAAAATAAAATATTCCTAGGTCTTATACCTATCTCTCTGTGGATTATACTTCGAGAGAATAAATACATACGTTCAGTTACTATATTAGAAATAAATAAGACAGTAGATATTTTTCTTCTCATTGATATTTTTTGTTTTTTGTAGTATAGGTATGAGAGAAATTTGTTTTGTATGGTTTCAATAAGTTTCGAATGTCTCTCAACAGTCCCAGAGTCGTAAATTTGTGATGCAAATTCTAATTTAGACCTGACAAAAGAATAATACAACAATTTTCTAGTTTCCACAGAAAAATGTTTTGTATTTCCCATAATAAAACACAATTATAAATCGCAAATTTTTGTATGGCTTTGTTACCATATTCTCAATATGTTCTAAAAAATTAAGGTCTTTATATTAAATAACACCCCTAGATCCCTTTGCTTTGTCATTTGAGTCAAGTGTACATTATTTATTTTATATGTATATAATAAGGGATTCTCTTTTAGTGAGCAAGTCATGGTCATACATTTTTTAGCGTTCAAAGGTAGCTTATTAATTTCGCTCTATGAGAAAATACTGTTAAAAATACATCGTCTTGTAATAATTGCGCATCCTTCTCAATTTCAACCTCTCTATATAGCTTAATGTCATCTGCATACATTAAACGTTTAGAATACTTTAAATGCTTAGGTATGTCGTTGACAAAAAACACAAAAAGCACAAAAAGCAACGGTCCCAGGTTACATCCTTGAATCACGCCAGTTTTAGTCAAATAAGGTGCCGACAGAGTGGTCACATGTTTTATTTGCTGAGATCTAGATGTCAAATACGATTTCAAGTAGATGTCAAATACGAACAGTAGCGAATTATTAGAGAATTTATTAGTTTTTTAAATTTATAAGTTTGTAACTTACTTCACAAAATATCGTGATCCACTCTATCAAAAGCTTTTGCAAAATCTAAATATATAATATCCGTCTAGCCACAATTGTCAATTGTAGAACTTAAATCATCTGTAAATATAGCAAATAAGTTAGTAAGTAAGTAAATGTCGTAATAAAGTTAGTAACTATTGATTTTTTTAATACAAAACCATGCTGGAATTCGGTAATTTTTTTCATCATATCAACGTTTTAATATATGCGCAGTGTAAAACATATATAACATATATTCCATAAAAATAGGATCATTTCGATAAAGGACCAACGATTACATAATGGAAACTTATATGGAAACTAATGGACAATTATATTTCTATGAATTATCATTACGGATGGTGGTTAAGAGAAAATATGAGAACAAGTACCGGAATTAGCTCGGACTCGAATTAGTTCAAGCGCTCGCCCGACCGTTTAGCCGATATTAAAAACGACGTTCCCACACTATAAACGAATGTGGTCTTGAGATGTGAATAAAATACACGCCGCTTCCAAACTTTTTAAGGCCAATCGATAGCATCTTCTTCCATTCTCCGGAGTATAGAATTTGATTCGGCATTAACCAAATCCGAGGCTGCCAGCTCCTTAAGATCGCCTGGAACTTTTCCCGAGGAGTTTAGATTTAACGATCCCTGCCTATGACAGACAATATCCCTCGAAGATAGCATATCTGTAACTTTACAAATCACATGCCAACGCTAAGAAAGGAGTGTATGAAGGGCCATTTAATCACCTACTGATGTTGGCGGTTTTGGTGATGAAACTCGCATAGTTCTTTACTATTCACAGCAAGTTGTGTAATTTAAAGTTTAGTGCATAGTAACAACGACTCTACGGAGATGTATGCATCTGGGTGCATTTCAGTTTTACGGTTACCTTTATTACGCTACAACTATGATCTTTATGATGAGTTATTACAGCTGCAATTTCAATGGATTGCTAAAATTGCTACTTGTTATAATAGTCCAGTTACTATGTATACAGGCGAGCGGTTGAAACTGTTAAAAATATACGATTTATTTAGGTACTTCATGTAATTGTGGCTTTAGATTTTTCAAGTAATGAATTTATTAATTTGATATGTCAAAAGTGACTCTGTTAAATTTATTTGCATTTCATAATTTTAAATCATGGCGAAGCAGATGTGTAAGAGACACGCATTGTAAATTATTTTAATGCTGGGTGGTCTTTAAGTGCTATTGCCAACCTTTACCAAGTTGTGATATTGACAAGAGATTCATAAGTCTCTGTACTGTCAAAATCCACAATTACATGATGTTTAAATAGCAAAATATATTTACAAAAATCAATCACAAGTGCCAATTTTTATTCTTTTGTGTAGGGGTGGGGGATAGAAAATGGCAACCACATAATTTTATATGATGGAACATAACAATTCCACATAAACCACAACTACAAATTACACCACAATTACAAATGAACCTAAATTCAAAATTCTAGTCGAATACATTTAGAGATATATACCTACTACTTCGTTATACGTTTGTAAACCTTGGCTGGTACCAAAAATAACAATAATTGTATATTATTTGCCTAACAAATTAATTGTATTCTAAGTAAGAATGAATTACGTAATTATTTTTTACTTTTTATGTAGTTTTTTAGTACTGGATAGGGTGTTTCCACAAACACCAAAACACTTTCACTTCGCTCGACGCGTGTTTCGCCAACCAAGTTGGCATCATCCGGAGACGATTAAAAACTAATCTTAAACTAAAAATCTACCATATTTATACTATTTATGGTGAAATCATTAGTCACTCTTCAATGATTAGTTGCTAAGCAACGCGTAAAGCGGGCTATACGATATAGGTCTCTTGTCGCTATTCATACTAATTTTACATTTTACAATTTCTATGCTCTCAAATGCATCCAACTGTCTATTATTGGTCACATTTCTAACTAATCTTAAATTAGTAATATCTATTCTATGAGTGTTGTCAAAAGCATGTTGTGCAACACTAGACTTATCTGTTCTTCCATATTTTAGATGAGGCATATGCTCTTTAAATCTGGTGTTAATTGATCGTATCGTTTGTCCAACATATTTTCGATCACAATCATTACAACTAAAGTCAACTCAGTTTTTTAGAATAGATTTTTTGAAGTCGGTTTTGTTTTTTGTTAAAAATATTTTATTTTTTGTTTGTCAGTGAATAATGCGTACATACATACCCGATATATATGTAGGAATGTGGTAATTGCTATTATGACCAGAAATGATTGCAAAGAGGAAAGAAATATTTAGTTATACATATGATTGTGTTTATTGTAACACCATTGACAAATAATGGTTGCAAATTCGAAAATTTTAATATATTCCTTAATATTAACCCTAGGCAAACCCACTTTACCGTAAATTAAATACACGGGACTGAGTCCTCTAGAGCAATAATCCTTAACCAAGATCAAAATGGTTTGTTACTTTTCAATTCGATGTTAATCCTTTCTGTCACTTGTCAGCTTATCAACAGCTGATAAGCTGACAAGTGACAGAAAGCACTGAACAAAACACTAACTTTCATCTTGCTGGAATGGCGACATCTATCGGCGACTCGTTCCAAAATTATGTTTATTTTATCTCTATTTCGTGTTAAATAATTGAATTTGACTGTGGGTAGTGAAATTCTCCTCATTCTCTTTTACATGTAACAGTTAATGCAAGATAAATATGCACGCTAATGTAAGAATATTAATAATAAGAATATTAATAATAAGTATAATAAGAAATTATACTGATTTGTTTTCTTTGACTACTAAAAACTGCTCTGCTCCCAAATCAAGATAGCGTAAGAAATAACGGATGAACTAAACCATTCAGTAAGTATTTTTTGGGAGACGTTGCATGAGAGACCGCGTAATAAATATAGGTATCTTTTTAGAAACTTGTCTACTCTAAGTATAATTCGCGTTTCCCGTGAGCTTTTTTTGAAGGTAGATTCCCAAAAATTTTACCTCATTACTAACACCATTTTCAGAACGTTGGCTAAAAAATATATAACGACAATAGGACGATAATTTTAAGGATTATCCTTATAGTTATTTTTATAAATTGGTGACTTTTGAAATTTTTAAAACGTCTGGGGAAATATTTTCTCTAATGCACAGATTAATAAGATTTGTTAGGGAAACTAAGATTATATATTTCTTTGTTGTTAGAATTTTCATGTTATTATTGTTAAGTATCGCCACTATTTATTCTCTTAAGTTTGCCTATTATATGAGAAACTTCATTATAGAAGTTGCATATATAATATATTGTATTCTGTTGAATATATAGGGCGTTAAAAGAATTAAACCATTATTTTGTAAACCGTTTGTTTAGGGTACGCAAGAGTTCTTTGTAGCGTACCGTATCATATAAGCTTTTTTACATCAATGAAAACTGCCATATTATCTGTCAATTAGCAGGTAATTACCGTTTGGAATTCAGTAATACCTAGACACGAATATCTATGTCTAAGGAATCCCCAAAACCACATTTAGGTATACCGCACAAGATTAGCATTCACTGAGTAAATCAAACGAAGCCATCGGATTTGATGAGTGCTAATAAGCAAGCCTAACGCGGTAATCCACATGAAAATTATACACTGTGAGACGCGGATCGACGTCGACGGTGCCCTACTTCCGTTCCGGTGTTCAGAAAAGTGTTACCTTAAGACACCGCCAAATTAAATTGAGGGTGAATCAATTCGGCGACACCGAGGCCTTAAATTGCTCCGCCTCGGATATTGTTGGCACGTTGGAAATCATAAATTTATATAAATACCGTAGGGGTGTGTAATTTACTGTCTAATTTGTGACTGTTCAGACACAGCGGAAATTACTTACAGCTAAATAATTATATGCTACGGAAATTAAGTAATGTCATTATGTAGCTTACATATAAATGCGATGTTAGTTACTCTTTTTATGATTAGAGAAATAAAATATGCAGCTGCGTTGAAGGTATCCTCTCGTTTACAACAATATATCCATTATTTTCCGACTGTGGTGAAACTAATTTATTTATCTTCTTTCTAAAATCATTTACCTTCTTTATTTTCCTTCTTTATTTTCCTTCTTTTCTTCTTTCTTTCTCTACTTTCTTGATTTCCTTCTTCTATATTTCGCCTTGGCGCGCCGTAGAACGAAAACTACTAGAAGTAAACGAAAAATTAACAGGTTCAAAAGTATACACTTGTTGAAAACATTGTTGAAAAAAATAACCTACTGACTGCAGCTCAGCATAGATTTAGGTCTAATAAAGAGACGGTATCTTGTCACCTGTTCGAATATGTGTATCAGTACTCGAATATTAGTAAGTATCAGACTCACTTGTGTTTGATCTCTCCAAAGCGTTTGACTGTTGATAAAGAAACATTAAGCCAGAAATTATATAGCCTGGGTATAAGAGGGTATACATTAACTTTAACAGTCAAGGACCTCTACCTGCAAACTGCATATCTGATGAAGGTACCATATCAGGTTCAATAAAACTTCTTGTCGTCTAGGTCTAGTCAACAAGTGCCATTTTGGTGAATTTCTCTTAACCATTATCGAAAATTATGATTTAGGCCTCATTCGATTCGGAATGACATCTAACTTTTTGGAAAATTTAAAGTTGGGCCGGTAAAAATTACGATGTGTTGTTATTGAACTCCACCTAAAAGGCTGGACTGATTTTAATGATGATTAAGTTGACTCGAGAATGGTTTTTAGCTTCACAATTTGATCCGATAGAAAATATTTTTTAATTTATTTAAATTACTATAAATTAAGGTTGTGACCGGTGCATCCGCCATTTTTTCTAGTATTCCTGGTGAGTTTCCCGGTATATCTTCGAAATCCAAGGTCCAACGCCAATAAAACTAAAATGGAACCCACTTAATAATACCCCCTAATTCCAACAAAAATAGAATTTATAAAATTTATTTATAAATGACGGAGTTCCGAGGTAACAAACATATAAAAAAACATCAGTCGAATTAATAACCTCCTTCTTTTTTGGAAGTCGGTTAAAAATGAGAAAATTTTGACTTGCAAGAGGTAATAAAATTTAAGACACAAAATCGTGAATGTACGACCTACTTAAAATTCAATTATGACTTCTTATTGGTCATTCGCTTCAAGAAAATTGAAATAATATTTTGCATTTTGAATTTCCCTCACAGCAAGTTTCGTTATGGGCGAAAAAATACCTCCGAGAAATCTTTCACAAAACATCACAATAACTGGCTTATCTAAAGTATAAAAATTCACAAAACCGAGAAGCAGGAGAAATTGGAAGATGCCCAGGAAGTGGTAGACCTAGAACAGTATGAAGTACGGTTAACGCATTTAATGCATAACTCATGAAGTTTTGGGAAAGAGCTAATGGGAAAGAAGCGTCACATGGACTCAGGTCAGGTAAGTATGGGAGGTGTGGAACCCTTGAGGTTCTATTGAACGTTTTCATAATACAGAGATTCTTCTCAAAATGCATAGTGTCAGGTGAACACGTTTAATTTATTTTTTGGGTTAACTGAGTCGCAAACCAAATTATCATCTTCTTCGTTGCAAACCATATTATTGCAATAACAAATTCGGCATTAAACATATAATATTTCAATAAAATTAAAGTACCAAAATTTCAATATTTGGATATATCTTGCACTAGACTTCTCAATTGAGATTGATTTTGACCGAACGGCACGACATTAAATTGGTAGATGCCTGGTAAACATTATTTGACGAGAACGAGTGCTCAAGCATCGGTTTGCTAACTGGAACTGCCCCTCCCACCATTGTTCCTTATATAAACAAGCAGCAAGCGTGTTTCATACCGGGGAATTAGGCTTCAGAGATTTTAGATGAATGAACACAATACACTTAGTTATGCACCCACGCAAGCTGTGGGTAGCTTTCTCCCGAGCTGTTTGTATGTACCCTAAATAGATGGAATAACTGTGCGAGAAAAGGCGCCGGATTTTTACGGGATAACTTCCGGGAGAGTTAGACGAAGGAAAAATCAATAAGCAGATATCAGCATTGAGGCGCAGTTTTTTTTTTGAATTGGATCTAGGACAATATGAAAGTATATAGACACGAATGGGGGAAATAACGACATGAAGGGTTCGTAGCAATCAGGATTGAAATTGGATGTCCCTAAATGCCCACGTTATATTTAGTCAGTCAAAACTGGTAGGATAGGCGTATGGTAATGATAATCCAAGTCTCGATATATCCAGGAAGAAAGGACAAACATGATGCTAATACCTGAAACATTTGCTTATATTTAATAACTGAGAGTAGGGTATTTCCTCCGCTGAAATCTAGGGCACTGTCGAAACTGAATCTCGTATAAACATATCCCACCTAGCGGCTCTCGAAAAATGAAATTAAAACCATTCTTCTTTCACCGGTCTTTGGCTCAGCGGGGCACCCTTTTCGTATTAAGAAAATATACGTCCTGGTAATATTTTCCATATAGAAACACTAAATATTTCAAAATATAAATTACGAGATATTTCAAGTCGTACAGAATAAATATATAATATAATAAGATAAGCAGATAAATAGCCATATATATAATATAATCAACAATATTTGTTGTAATTGAAATAATTCTATAACCACAGCTCCGTTTCTCGGCCCTGCGTTGTGCAGTGAACAATACTAAATTACGCACAATTATCTCAGTTGTAATTAAGCTTCATAAAGTAAACTTCGTAAAGTAAAGTGAAAACTTTTAATTTTCGAATTTTAAAATACATACCAGAGATGAAACGGATATCCGGAGACTATCCGGTATCCGGCCTAAATTTAATGTCCGGCCGGATTCCGGATACCGGATATTCAAAAACTGCGACATAATTCCCTAAAATCAACTTTATTACATAAATCTTGTGTGGTAAATAATAATAAAATGGCTTATAATTATGACTGCTTTTATTTAAAGTAGAAAAAGTTACAAAAAGTCACAAAGAAAATAAAAGAACCTTCTAAAAAACTAAAATGTTTTAAAACATGTTTTGTTTTAATTGTTTTTAGTATTTAAGACGCATCATGCAGCAAGCAGCGAGTAAACAACTGATACTGATACCCGAAACCACCCGAATCGATCCGATCGCGTTCGCTGCGCCTCGCCTGTGCGACTCGAACGCCTGTGTTGTACGGATATCCGGCCGCCGGATATTCGGCTATCCGGCCTCGCAGCTCGCCGGACATCCGGTATCCGATATCCGGCCAAACAACTATCCGTTGCATCTCTAATATATACTGTAACCGTCCGTCAGTATTACCATAACCCGCAGTAAACCGTACCCGTTAATACCCGTTAAAACAGTTTTCACTTCAAAAATGCTAGAACATACCTGAGTACGAAATATTATCGCTATTGGTAAGACGCAGCAAGCGTCAATCTTGTGATCTTAAACACACCCTATTTCTTATGTTGATGAATACACATTTACATATGTACACCCATGTATGATATTAAATTAAGTTCAATTAAAAATAATGATTTATTCTCAGTATTTTACTGTATTTTACTATAACAAAGTAAAATTTTAAAATATATACTGTAACCGTCCGCCCGTACACTACACCCGTTAATACACGTTGACCGTACACGCCCGTGATGCAGATGCTAGATTCAACCGGCAACCGGCGCTAGAGGCGGCCCCACTGTATGTCGCTTCAAAATACCTACTCATAGTTAACAAGTACTACGACGCACCATCACTTCGGCAGTCGATTGGATTCAATCCAATTTGACCTACTCGACTTATTCTTATCTCTATACCCATGAAGTAATATTAGTTACAAAATAAATAATAATATTAGTGAATTATATTGTGGAATTTTCCTCTGATTGGACTTCTTCACTGCTATTATATTCTAAGGGTGAAACAATAGGCCTCTGGAAGCTAAAATATGCTGTAAATACTTCAGGTTCAAGTTTATCTCTCTCGCTTAGTCAACGAGTGGACTTTACTCGACTGAGCGTTACATAGACGTACGTCATGCGTGACCCACAAACTCTCTCCACTGTCTCGCTCTGCCGACTGATCCTCTCTCACTTAGTCGACTCGAGCCGACCTTACCCGAGGTAGCGTTACATAGCCGAGCGTGACGCGTGACGACACTTTTATTTTTGTGGGTGTTGAATGAGACCCACAAAAATAACAGTGCCAAGCGCGCCTAAAGAAATTTTCACTTCAAAAATAAAATTAGGAATTTCCCACTATGTCGATATTTCGCTTTATTTTAAAAGCTTCTTCATGACTACAAAAGATAACATATTATTAAAATATATAGGTATATAAATAAACAATTTAAACATCATTTTAATTTCAGGTTAATCATTGTTGTTTAATTTTCCTTCAGTCGAGGAAATACAGCACTAAAAACTGCTTAACTATCGATTTATAGATTCAACAGAAACAGGTCTGGGCACCAGGTACCTCAGAGACAGTTGCCAGATAATATTTGTGTTCAGCGACCCCAAAAACCCCCAAGTAGCAAAACTGGAATCATTTCCATCAATATTTACCGAGTATTTTTGGCTCCTTTGGTATATTTTTATGTGCAAAAATGCATTTTTTCAAAATGAATTCATCAATTTAATTCACAAAGTATCTAGACGCTCTTACTAATCGAACGCACAAAACATCATTCATTTCTTTTATATCCTCGGCTATTTTTTCAGTAAAATTAGTAGGGTATTAAGAAATCTAGGATGACTTAATTTTACTATTTTATTTTTTAGAGACTTCATGATGAATTTTTGTTTTAAATGATAACATGAAAAATAATTTAATAACGTACCTGAATTGTTGTTTACAAACAAAGTTATTATGGGGATTGATTACTTGTAGTCTCAAAATGGAATAAAACTCAAAATTAAAATGCAAAGTTTAGTTGGGTCAGACTAGTTGCGAGTTGCAAAAGAGAGTATATCTATAAAATATTATAAAATATTACGACACTATAACACTATGTAACTGTTACTAATACAACACCAAAGATACTAGATAAGAGCTACATATTTTATGATCAACATCGGAGTAAATTTACATTATATCGATGCTGGATTATGAATTACGAGTGGTCAATCATCCTTACAATTTAGCGCGCATAAATTCTGATATTACAGCTTGATTGATGGATATGGCAACCCGCATGGTAACAAAATTGAACGAGTACATGCTACATCACCAGTTATTGCTTCATTGAGTTATAATGCAACGTTAATCGACTGTAGTGTCAATTTCAACAAAATAACTTGTACTGACTTAAAACATCGGGGTCTTTATTGTCTTGATAAAAGATTCATTGCAGGTGAAACTTCATTTTCAAATCCAGAGGTGAAATAAGTAAAAAATTTCTTCATTGGTTTATATTTTATGAACGAATCTCAAGTTTGGTCTACTCAATTTCGTACTTAAAGATACAATAAATTATAATAGATGGCGATGCTCATCTTGATTTGCATCTCATCATCTTAACATTTCTGAGAGCTACTGTACCAACCTTCCTACATCTACGGAATGCATTAGGATTTTTCCATCAATCATCATTGTTGTCGTCGTCGCGTCGTCGATGTGGTTACTCGGGGCGTTTTTGCACGAATCACCACTGCAATTCTCACAAAAAAATTTAAACAACTAATATTTTCAGGGTCGGTTGTGTATTGGGGTATTAGCATTCAAAATCTAAAAAGATTCCACCGCTCAGGGGCGGGCTTCACTCCATTTTCACCAACGCGTCATGCTACGACAAATTTGTGAGCGTTAGAGAATGTTCCTTGTAAAATATTCAATTAAAAATGTCAAGTGTCGCAAACACAAAATCCAAGATGGCAGACACTTAACTCAATTAATTAATGGACAAGAATATGATTTCTTCATCTACTCTGAGACCCGACGTTATTTTTGTTTCAAAAAGCCTAAAATGGTTGGGTGAACACTACCACTAACATGTTCCATCAGCTAGGACATAAACTTGGTATACACCTAAAAACAATTTGTTCCTCGTTAGAGAAAACGCAATTTCGGTACAGGATCATTGTTTTTATAATCGTTGTGAATTAGTTCTCGCGGAATTCTCGTCCATCTTCAGGCGTGTTCCATATTCGTTCCCAACTCCTTGCATAACACTTACCGCATTAGAGCATCAAAGTTAAATCTGGAAATACCCAAACTGTCTACTAAATTATCCCGCAGCCTGTAATGACTTAAGAACATCTGTTAAATTCAGATTAGTCGGTTTTATTACACTAGCAAACGCGAATCCAAGATATCTTCAGATGCCTTTCCATTAATTAGTAAGTTTGTCTCCTGATGCCGGCAGTCATTTATTTTCCGTTCCGCGAGACAAGAATTTTCAGCATTGAAACTACATAGTAGTTTTCCCGCGAACCGAATTTAAGAAGAATTGGTTTTGAGAATATCACATTTTCCGCAGCATACCGCATAGGTTTATACTTGTAAAGACCTCAAAACCGATTCTACGTGCACTTGTCTTTACCACGGCAGCCCTTTGATCCTCAGGAAGCCTTATTACGGCGAACAAGACAAAGCTTTGTAATGCATCCCCTTCCATAAACATAGAACATTAAGCCTCTTATGGCGCAAAATTGCACTGGTAGTTGCCGTTGAGCTTTTCAAGTTTCCAGCAATAATATCCAATGCATTTTCCCCTGGACCTGTTGATCCTTCAATCGGATTGAATACAGTGGCACCTAAATATATGCCGAAATAACAGAAAATTAGGTTATTACAGCGGCGGCACGTGCGTTCTTGAATAGATGAAGCGTTTATTTTCTGAAAAATCACTTATTCAGGTACCTAGGTTCTTCCGGTCGAATGATGGAGAAGCGAACACTTTGTTGCAAAACAAAATTAATTTAACTGATGAAAACAATAAACAAACAGTTTATTTGTTCAAACAATAAACAAATAGTTTATGTTTCTTGAGCCTCTTTAATTTTTGTCTGTCAACAATTTAAATCTTCAGACCGCGTAAATGCATTGTTTACCACGATGCAGCTGACTGCATTTTTCCTGCGATACAGAAATAGAGTCCGCTATACATCGTGGTAAACAATGAATTTGTTTTGGAGGCACTATTTCGTTTGCATTGTTTACTGCGATACAGAAATAGAGTCCGCTGCATCGTGGTAAACAATGAATTTGTTTTGGAGGCACTATATCATTTGCATTGTTTACTGCGATACAGAAATAGGGTGCAGCGGACCCCATGGTAAACAATGCTATCATGGTAAACAATGCTAATACTTAACAAAACTATACAGTCTCCCCTGTAACCTATAGGATGTTAAAATTAAGTGTGTGGCCAAACTTCAAGGGCTTATTCTTTGAATGATTTTAAAATGAAAAGTTAATATAAACAGCAGAAACGCTTAGTTTTCAAGATACAGGGTGTAATTTTTTTTTTAAATCAGAGTGATAAATATCTGAAATATCCTTTCTCCAACTTTGATGAAATTTGGCAGGGTTATTTGCAGTAGTAAGGGGATAATTGTGCCCTAATCAGATTTCGTTGCGCTGCGCTGGCGTGCTTAATTAGAAAAAAAATTGAAATTACAAAAAGTCATCAGTAGCGTACATTTTTATGTAAATAATATTTACTAAGATGCCTGTCCGGACGTCACTGGACTACATAATTTAAATTTGATTAAGGCTACATTAGTTTACTTTATACTAATTAGTTTAGGCTTACTACTACAAATAACGCCGCCAAATTTCAGCAAAATTGGGTAGAGGATATTTAAGGTATTTAAGAAAAAACGATTTAAAAAAGAGTTTGACACTTGAAAACTAAGAATTTCCTGACCCATGTTTATATTGACTTTTCATCTTAAAATCAACCAAAGAATTAAACTGATGAAGTTTGGCTACATACTTAATTAACACCCCGTATAGTAGTTATAATTTACTTTTATTGCTGAAAGAGATAAGTAGCAAGTTATTAACAATTAAAATCCGTCGATATAAGTGTAGGTATAATAATTATTGCTATAAATTGCTATATAAGCGAGCATACAATTATTTAAAAAAAAATTCTAAAACCGTTCAAATACCGCCCTGTTCCCAATCGGCTTCTGTAAAAAGCTGTTTCTTTCATGTTGCTAAATGGCAACGTTTTTGGTAATTCGCGACTTTTTGGCGACTCTAATAAAACAGATAGATGCCCCTGATATATTTTGATATCGCACGCGACTATTATTATTGCCGAGCAAATATTTAGCCTTTAAAATTTAAAACGATAATCGATAACTACTGTTATCGATGTTATCGATATGTTAGATCGTTTACAACCAAAATTTCATATTGTTCTGTTTCAAAAATAGCAGGTAAGTTATGTGAATGATACCTAATATATATCACAGGTGCGTTATTAATCTTTTAAAAATAATTTTTAGGTATGTTTAAGATAGTGCAAACTAATGAGAAAGGTTTGAAGCAACTAACAGTCGTTGGAGGATTTGAAGGTTGAGAACAACCAATTTTCGTGGCTAAAAATGAGGGTTGATAAACTTATAAAAAAATCCATATTCGGTACCAGAGGGTAACTTGTTTACAATGCCGTGTAAATTGAAGAGTAATCACTTAATTAGATATGAAATTGGGGAAGAAGCTTGCTAGAAAGAATGTCAGAGAATGATGACACCAAACAAGAGGAAACTGCAAAAACTACTCAGCTCAAAAAATACCCAAGAATGATTATGTACCTATGATACATCAGCTAATTTAACATAAATTTGTTCTATTGTAGTTAGCGATAGCAACATGGTAACCATGCGAAAACAATTTAATTTTATAAGAACTTTGTTATTGTTTTTATATTGTTACCCAAACAACATAATATAAAGCAGTTTTATATTTACTTGAAGAAACCCTTAACTTGAAGAAATGAAATAGGTCTCATTGATACTTTAATATAAATGTTTTATTAAAGCGAAGAAACGCGATTATAAAATATATTTGTGAAGGAAATGTTATATTTAATAGTATGCATGTGTTGCTTTAGATAAAGGTTGCTCCGGAAATAAGTGAAAATATTTTTAGGGGGTATATTGTACAGGTGCATAAATAAATTATAATCAGAAAGCTTTATACGATTACTTACAACTACTTACAGGAAACAACTACTCACAGGGTCAATACCTCTACCTGCATTGATTTATCCAGCAATATATTTATAAGGGTCTTAATAATATAGGCGAAATTTACTAAAAACAATTAGAAAACAATTCAATTTTATAAGCTTGGCGTTTGTATTTGTTCTATTGTGTTGCTTATAGGAACGCTTTCACGATAAATTTATAAAACACTCGATCTTAAATAACGAAATAGTGTTCATCCGCCCTCTAATAAGATTAATTAGTATTTTAGAAGTAATAATTAAATACGAATAAAGTAAAACAGGCGCAGAGCAACGATATTATAAAATTACTTTGCTGGTTGGGGGTTGTCTCCGGTATTGAATTCTTTGTTGATTGATAACAGAACATAAATGAATTCCATACTGTGCGGAATGTTGTGGTTAAAATAATTGTAAAAGTCTAAAATATTGTTGAGAATAGAGATAAGGAAAAGCCCCCTTAAGTTTTTCCGTTGTTAATCCGAGTTCTCCCCTTGTGCACTTGTCTGCGTACTCAGCTAAATTGTAGTAAACACCAATTTGTTTTGCCATTGTCTAAGATACACTTTAAGGAAATTACATTAGAAGTGTGACACGTGAAACTCGCCTAATCTCCTCTCAACTTACATATAACCTTACAAGTAATGTTAACAAGTTGTTTGTTTGCTAGCTTGACGACGCAACGCAATTTCAGAGCATTTATTTGCTTTCCGGGGTGCCGGTATTGGAATTTCAAATCAAATAAGTGTTCCGAGGTTCGCATTGTTGACATTTACGGGACCCTTCAACGCCAATAAGAGTTGACGCGGTTTTTAGATAATATTATTCCAGGTTGGTACTTAGAAGAAATGTTTTGTGTATCGCAATTGTTGCATGAAGTTTTTATAGATTATTATTTTAACAAATAGCGTAATAATAATAATAATAATAATAATAATGATAATAATACTAATTGGAGTGTCTCCACAACAGAGTAACCCTGGACACAGCCTGTAAAATTATCAGGAGTTCGGATCCCCTACTCCTCATGGTCAAAGACCATGAAGGAGCTGGCGTAGGAGCTTTTATATATAGGGCAGCACACAGAGCAGCTAATAGCCTAGGTCTCGACTTCGACACCGAGCAGAATAATCCAAACTCTACCGAGTTGGATCCTGCTCGGTTGAAAGCTAACCTTCGGGCTGCTGGAAATACACTTCGTTTTCAGCAGCACAGGGATAAGCCATTGCACGGAGTCTACTATAGAAATATAGAAGACTTAGGCTTATCCCAAAAGCTGACCTTTAGCTTTTTGAGGTCAGAGACCGAAGGTTTTATATTAGCTTGCCATTAGGGTGTATTAAACACCCTGGTCTACCGAAGCCGCGTGATGGGTATAGAAGTGCCTGACGTCAGCTGCAGAGCATGTCGTCGGGCCCCAGAGACCATTATGCATTTGCTGTCAGCTTGTCCAGCATATGCGATCAAACACCGGTGTTGCCCTATGCTCCGGGGGATATTGAGTCCGTTGTGGGGAATGAGAGCTCCCGGTTATACTGGAACTATTCATTCCCCACCGTCAGGCGGATACAAGCCAACAAGCCTGACATAGTCCTCCTCGACCACCAACTCAAGACGATGTTCGTTATAGAGTTTTCGGCTCCGGCCGAAAAGAACATCGTCTTGAAAGAGGAGGAGAATCGGACAAAATATCGAGATTTACTCTCTGAACTCCGCAGGCTGTACCCGGGTTATTCTGTTAAAATAGTGGTTCTTATTATTGGCTCTCTCGGAGGTATGCGACAATCATTGCTCTCAGAATTAAGAACCATCCCAGCATGCCGTCAGTCGGCAGAAGTCATCGCTGGGAAGATGCAGAAGGCCGTCATACTTGGCTCGTTGCGTCTACTCAGGACACACGAATTGCGACCTCAATGACCGCTTACCCCGCGGACGTGGGGAGCGGTCGTTGAGGAACGAGGCTGGAGGGACTCTCTGGACTAGTCGGAGGCCAGGGGGGACTTACCAGCACCAAAAAAAAAAAATGATAGATCTTTAGAACAGAGTAATTTACATTACATTATAAAAATACCAACTTATTGTTACGCCACTGGGTTCGTATAATAAGTGATACTGTCCATAATCTAAATCCACTTTATTAACTTCAAACACAACAAGTCACAATTGATTACAATGGTAAATAACTACTGATCACTTTTAATTACTTATTACTCGGTCTTGTCTCTAGAGGCACTTAACTAAATAAACTAATGTCCCGATCGGCTGGCGCTTATATATTATTTTCAATGTTCTGGAAAGTTCTAGAAGCTTCTCAATTATTCCATTCCATTCTAGATTGATCTCACTTGTTCCATCTCATTCTAGATTATTCTCATTTATTCCATCTCATTCTAGTTTGTATACAAGGCGTCTCGAAGGGTTCTACAGGGGGTAGTCCACATGTTCATATACCGCAACTATTCTAAATGGGGCCAGGGGTGTATCTCGGTTACTTGAGGTCCTAAAGGGTTGACACTTCGCCCTTGGGGGATTGTATCTGGCAACGTTGCATCTGGCGATGTTGCCAGGTTGTGCAGATTTTCCCTAGATCTAGGGAATTTTCGGTATATCGTGCACAATCGCTTAGGACGATTGCGTAACAATAAAATATAAATAATTATTATAACTAGAAATCTTCTTAAATCAAACCACATACATCAAAAGCAATTTATCTCTGATAATTACTTTCAACAAGAAAAGGAAAATGGGAGTCCTTTGTTACCGCTGGAAGCTGTACTTGAAGTAAGTTGCTGTGTATGTATGTTTAATTTATTTAACTCTGTAACGCCGCCGCCAATGTGCCTATCATATCTTAGCTCTCGCCTACGGCACCTAGATCTGTGACCTTGATCTCTCCTTGGTACGTGGAGGCCTTCTACATGTTAGCTCACCTTATAAGAGCAAACGGTCTAAGTATTAATGTAATTAGCAACCAGCAGATCGGTGAAATGGTGCCCAGGCGAAGCACACGTTAATGCAAATCCGCGTTGTACGCGAATAAGCAGTCCGTGGGCTATCGAGCATATTTGGCGATGCCTAGCCCTGTCCGGCACCACGCCAATGTGCCTATCATATATTTTTTTAAATTTAAATATCGATAAATTAGGGTTGTGATGGGCGCATTCGCCATTTTCTCTGGCATATCTGGTGAGTTCCCAGGTTTAATGGCAATAAAACTAAAATGGGGACCCACTTGAAAATACCTCCTTTCCAACAAAAAGAGAATTTTTAAAATTGATTCATAAATGACAGAGTTCTGCAGTAACGCACATAAAAAAACCTACAACCGAAATGAGGACCACCTCCTTTTTTTGAAGTCGATTAGAAAGAAAATCGTCACAATAAGTTTTGCGTTGCGGGAGAAAATTAACCTTTTACCAATTATTTTTACTGGTGCATTCATTTTGATGCGGATCTTCTCATATCTCCAAATATCTCTTCCTATGATTTAGTAAGTAGATCTAAACTACTGGCTTAAATTGACTTTCTACTAACTTTGACTGCTTTAAACTGACTTGCAGTCAGCTAATTATTGGAAACTTATCTTGTTCTAAAAATCAGTACAATAAACCGAAAACATTGCTTATAACTGTTCAGTGTTAGGGTACAAAATAACTTCAGTAATGAAAACATCAATAAATGGTATGAGGTAGGTGAACATAACATTTTGGCATAAAAAGTTATGAGGCATAAACTTTACGATGTGTAGTTTTGGTTGTTATTTCCCCCGTTGAACTGTTGTATTAACTGATTTAGATTTCTTGGAAAAATATATAGAAAATAGTAAAAGTGATCTGAAGTAGATAATATAACAGATATTATAACTAAAAAGTTATAAAAATTCTATTTGCTTGTTACATGTTGTACATACAAATTACGTTTTCTACCATATTCCAATGTTATTCCTTTTATTTTGAATACAATACAAAATACAATATAAGCAAAAATTGTGTGCATCATTCCCTGATTTTATTTAAATATTTTTATTTTCATATTTATGAGAAATATACGCATAATTAAAATTATAATAGCATGGGTTCAAAATAATATAGTGGTTCAGTAACAAAATAATAGTTCCCTGAGAAAATTATAGATGGCTTCGCAAACTTAGTTCCACATCGATATATAGAAAGTCGCCTATCTTTTTGTGTATAGTCTGTGGTCTAGCTTTTGCTAAAATTTAACACCGATAAATTAACTCATATATAATAGTCAAGGAGCTGTAATGGTAGATAGTCCGAGATGGCCGACCTGGCCGAACCTTATATAAAGCGTTGTAACTAGGTCACTCAGATCATAATAAGCATATTCATCAGTACTTACTAAGCGTCAATCGTTGTACGGCTCGCTGTAGCACTGTAATAATGTACTCAGTTAAATAAACTAATGTAAAGTATCCCTACTGTGAATCTGTTCATTGGTGGTTTACCCACTACCTGGTGATCTCTATAAATCACCACTACACCTCTATTTATATTTTTTCTTAGTATGTCAAATAAAGAAGATACCCCCCTATATCTTCTTTTATATCATATATCCCCCCCCCTATATCCGTATATCTATTTGAGTAACCTCAGTGAAAGGAATTTGGATTCGGAGTTCAAACTCAGAATTCTAAGTCTAAAGTCATAATTCTGAGTATAAAGTCAGAATTCAGAGTTTAAAGTCAGAATTCTGCGTAAAAATATATAGAATTTAAGAAAAATAATATTTTGTGGCCCCTTCTACGCCTTCGTAGGAAATCAACTGCGAAGGCGAAAACAATGGAGTGAGAATTGAATACAATTATTTTTTTCACAAAGCGGCACAAGGTGGGTCTAAAAAAGTACCAGACAGCAAATAGAGGGCAAAAAATAACATGGATAGTAGCATTTGTCCCGCTACATTGTTAAAATTACTCTTAGAAAAAAGAAAAAAGCATAACATCATTTTTCATGTGAGTTTTTCTTATCACTTAAATCACTATCTCATTTTTCCAAGCAACATTTTGGAAATATCTGCGCCATGTTTTATTTTAGTTTTTATAATGATGCTTGCTAATTTGCATAAATGGTGACATTTATGCAAATTAGCAAGCATCATGATAAAAACTAAAATAAAACATGGAGCAGATATTGAATAGTAATTATAAAATATGATATTAAATTAATTACATATATTTATGTTGTCGCAAAAACACAGATCAGATAATGGTATGTTGACTCCTGGCTAATAAAATCTCTTTATATCCATGACGTTTGTATTATAGCGTGGCTCATCGTCTATTGTAACAAAGCATACGTTTCCTTTAAAGTGGTTAGGGAGAGCTGTCGCTCTTGTTACGGATTACAATGAATATTTGATATCATACGGAAGTATGTTAGACGTAAACCAGACTAATCAGATTAATAATTCATATGTGTTAAATTTGATAGTGATGTACTGCTAGAAAGTCTCGAGTCTACCAAAACCCCGATAGCTTTACGATAACACTTCTAGCGTCTAATCCGATATAAGTGAAATATCATCCGCGTAAGGACCTTATTATGATTGAGTGAATGATTATTATAATTATTATTTGTTGCTGGCCAAGCCTCTGGCCTCCAACTGATCCAGAGGGGACTGTATTTAGCGATACCATGGAGCGCCTGGTCTCCTGATCTGACACCTGCTCTCTAACCCGGTTGTAATTCCTCTAAACTTTTAAAATTATTTTAATAAACTTCAAAGGTATAGTGAAAATCAATTACATGATAAAAGAGCGCGAATTATTAACTATTGTTTTGACAGTGAAGTACTTCAGGTCATACATTTTGGATTCAAAGTTTAAGTTAGTCTAGCCTAATAATTTTTCATCGACGATACGATAGTAGATTCGCTCGTTAGTGCTTAAAATTAAAGAAGCACCCAGTGTCCGATCTTGGATATTTTAGTCGGGTAAGTACAGAATTAGTACGATAGGGGTCCACTGGATTCAGAATCAATAAAAGGCGCCACAGGCGATTCTTGTTTTTTCATTCAAGGTCAAATACCTTAAATGGAAATTTAGATATCCAAGTCCATGATTATGGAATTTTTTTTGGTACAGCTTTTTTATTTAACTTGGATATTTTAATGACATTTTGTGAATGATCTTTGGAAGCTTCATGTTTTTTGACGCTCGCTGACAATTTTTTTAAATCAAAATATACCTGAGAAATCCAAACATTGTGCCTCAAATTAGACAAGAGTAGACATGGCCAACAAAGTAATTTATTTTTAAAAAACTATCACACAACCACTAGTGATTCGTATACCAACATATGTTAAAATGTCGTGAAAATTACTGACCGTGTTTCTTATCCGTTGACAAAAATATTTATTTTTGCTGCCGCTCTTAACCAAAAATACCATAGAAATAATTTCTGAGTACTTCTAGTATACTGCAGACGAAATCATGAAATTTGTTGACAGTGAAGCTACCTTCGCATGAAATAAAAGTAAAACCTTAAATTAATAGAAAATTAAATGGATTCTAAAAGGTATATTATGTAACAGTATAATAATAACATAATAAGCAATAATAAGTATCATAAACATTCAAAGTAATAGTGAAAGTGCGTGAAACTAAAACTTCTCGAGGTATAAAACCATGTGTATAGACCACAAGGAAATAAATAATATGCATATCCTGGTTTCCAGGAAAAGAAACAGTGAAAAAAACAAATTATTGACCTGAAGTAACCTGCAGCTACCAAACTTTCCGTGGGTATCATCTGCGAGTAGCCCTAGTTCCCCAGAGACGATAAGCCTACAGCTTAAAAATAAATGTGTGTGTTGAAAATCAAAACAATAATTCACCCTTACAGCCGGTGTCCATGGTAATCATAAACTCAAATAATTATTCTTGGAAGTCTGTATTTTTGTTCAAATAGATATTTTATTGAAATTCTGAAGTGCCAGGAAAACGCGTGACCTTGAAAATTTTAAAAATTTTCGCCGCCATTCATTATGTGTCTGTTTAATTTATCACGAGCCGCCACTGCTACTGTCCTATACAACATATAGTGCAAAGAGATTAAAAAAAAATAGAACATACGAGGTATGACAATAGTTTCGCTTCGAAAAGTTAAAAAAATCGTGGAAACCAGAAACAGGGGTGTCCCAAATTTTTGATGGTAACCATACATTGCTACTGTCCTATGCTTTTCGCTATTATGAACTTTAAATTAGACACTAAAGTACTTCAGGCCATGAATTATCGCCAGAAAGTTTGAGCTATGCTATAACCAAATAATTCCCCGTCAAAATCCGGGCACGAGATTGGTGCTTAAAACTAGAGCAGCATCACTTTGGAATAGTCTAGAAACTGGAGCAAAATATTTAGTAAAAGTCATTGGCATGGTGACATTTCTGAGGAGTTAACCTATAACACAAAAGATCTAGATATAGCAGGTGTTGTGTTATAATCATAAATACTGGGGCATTATGAGCCTAATTTTAGAAAGATATGCCCAAGTGGTCGTTGAAGACTTATCGCATCAACAAAGCGTACGTTGAAAGTCGGGAGTTCCTTTAATGAACATGTCTAGAGCGCTAGATGTTTTTACGAGCATTTTACACGCAACTTTAGGTATATTTAAGCTAAATTAAAAGTGTTATCTGCTAAATGCATGCCTTATCATATCTTGAATGACGTATGCAACTAATATCTTGTTACAGGAAGCCGATAAATAATGTATCATTGTATCTCCGACAGTCCCTAGAAGATTGATATGCTTTTACCACCAAGAGATATTAATGACGCCTAAATGCAATAACCAAAATATCGAGTTATTAACATAATAGACGGCAAAATTTACGAGAAGGGACTTAGAGCTCGATATATATTCACTAGTGTGACGTGTATCATCCGTATTAATAGCTCTTGTCTCGATGTCAATCAATGTAGATGAATTATTAATGGTTTTATTTTTGTAAACGTATAAAATAAATGCACGATCAGCCTTAGCATTTCGCATTCACAGATCCTCAGCAGCAAGTGATGTTTCGAGCACTTTTGCTGATGACTTGTCCCAAAGCAATTCATTTCTGGACGCTGGAAATATGAAATTTAACCTAGGTACCTTCACTTTGCTCAAATATTTTCAGCGGAGAATATTCAATGAATTATGCATAGAGTATTCAACACAATCGATGCAGGTCTAAAATCCGATTGAGCCGTAGATTTTGTTCGACCCAAATATGCGGGACGGTTAATTTTTCCGTCTGCGTGCTAGAATCGGATTCAGTCAACTAAACTTCATGAGATTATCAGCTTTCCGGTTTCACTGGGATTCGACTGGGCACAGTAATTTATCTCTTTAATACGGAAAATAGTTTAGGGGCTCGGTGGCACCGTGAGGCGACGACCTATTTTCAGATCAAACCAAAATACTTTCATCAAAGTCTCTTTGAGTGTTGCGGAAGCTTCTTAACATTCCACCACACATACATGGTCACAGATCTCCTGATGTTCATTTATGCTTTCGGTAAATTTGATAATACTATATTTATTCTTATTTTACTAACTTAAACATTGCAACACTGCTGATGTTCCCAGCAGTGGCATTATTCTGCTCCGGCGGAAAAAGGTGATTTCACGCAAGAACTTTCAGTTATTAACCCAACCACTCCCTTGGCAAATTTACGAGGCGTGTATACAAAGGGCGCTCTATCTGCCGCATAAATATTAGATGAATGAAACGCGTGTGGCACTTTTTCCAAAGTGGCTGATGTGCCTGACGCAATGGAGTAATTACCATTAAATATATAGTTTCACTTCAGTTCCTACCCCAAACTTCTCTGAGGTTTATTATATATTATCCAACTCCGTCATTAGATTGCTGGCCGGGAGTGGGACGCATCCCTGGCGTAAACTTTTACCGAATTACGGGCTTCCTGGGAAAAGTTTCGATAAGGTTTCAGGCCGATACTGATCAATTTATATTCTGACAATGACTGTTCAACTACTGGAGTTCACACGCACCGATGGTCAATATTGATTCATTTATCGGCTCGCGTATACGCCACCTAACAGCATGGTTGGGGTAGAAAATAGACTATTTATGAACTGTATTGCATATTTCATATATATAACCATTTCATATATGTTATAAAACATTATCTGCCTGCACCACAGACCTAATAAATAAAGTAGAATACCGATTCTCATACGCTACTATCAGTAAAAATGGCACACATATGCGTAGACGACGGCTTAGGGAATTTTAGAAGATATTGGTAAGGGTCGCTTATTTATAGTAGCAGCATCGGCAGCCAATCTGTGGTTACATTAATTGACATAATTCCATAACCACTTTGTTTGAAGTTCGACACCTATTTCTAATGTGGAGTGTAGTGTTTTAGTATATATTTTATAAACCTAATAATGCCCGTTTTACTATCGTGTTATAAACAGTGGGATAACTATACTCGGTATACTCGTATATTATACCTTACTTTATTCTAGGTAGTACAATAAAAGCTCGCGTGAAAAAAACCGCGTAAGATACCAAGGGTTCGACGGTAGAAATAAATAGTGCATAGCTCGTTAAATGCGTAGCCGCTCGTCTGCCAGCTGCAAGTGGTCAAATTAGAAAAAATGGAATTGTTTATCTGCTCCATATAGCATCACGCTATCCTTAAACCAAGTAAATCAGCGTCCACCGAAATCTCCTGATTGTAATCCTTTCAATTATTATACAGTACAGAGTGTATTACAAGAAAACTATCCCGGCATAGAAATTCTATATATGATATTCATAATCAATATAAATACACGTGTATACGTTTCTTCATATAGGTAAATCTTGATAGATATATTTTACAAATCCAGTGCCTATACAATCATATCTACTCCGCACCTTACTGTGGGAGTTGTAATTTGAATAAGTCCTTATTTTACACTCCTTTTACGGCAAACCGAGATGCTTTCCTCGACAAGCAGAGAATTGCCAGAGGCAACCGAGGCATTCGTGATTACATTACCATGCCTCAGTGATATTATTTTTTAAAAAGCCCTGCGAATATTCGGAGGGAGAAAATTACTTGTTGAAATCGGTCGGGACGTTCCCGGAACGGGGATTAACTTACCATTTTTCATATTGTTCCCAAGTTCGATAGCCGCGTACCTACTGTCCAATCGAAATAAATATAAAAGTCGTATTTTTGCTAACAGAGAAAACGGTATTTTCAATAACGCGCTTCATTATTAATCCGATGATCTTAAAACCCCATTTATTTGCATAACAATGTTGTTTTTAAGGGTGAACTTGAACCACCTTGTCAGCTAATATTCCTTTGTGTAACCACAGTTGTTTCGTGTGTTAATTTCAATAAATAAAGATGTTTGAGTGACAAGCAGTTTCAGCAGTTTTTGTAGTTGGAAACGAAATATGGAGACATGCTTTTTCATGCTTTGGAAATAAATGGCAGACCCGAACTAGTCCAATCCTTGGCAGATGATGGTTATTTATCTGTACGAGCACAGTGTTTTGTTTGTAGCATGGCTTTACATTTTTTTCTGAATCGAACGCGTTCTCAAGATGTCAAGCATTGTTAAGAGTTCAAATATAGCACAGTAGAGCGAGAACTATTAGCTATTGTTTGGACATTAAGACAATTCGAGCCATACATTGTCGATAGACATTTCAAGCTAGTAGCAAAAACCGATTCATAATTAAATTAACTAGAAATGGAATAGTTTTGCTTCTTTGGTTGTAGTTACTAGTTACTTGAAGACGCTGAATATTCAGAAACAAGGATAATATGCCCATGAGGTATTCACTCATGTAAAATTTTTTCAAGGCACATTTCGGTGGTGGGAAAATCAGATTCTGATGTGAAATACAAATATCAATTTCCTCCCCTAGCTATTCACAATAATTTCGATAAGTATCTATCAATTTTTTTCTACTTAATGCGATGGTGTGAAAATGCAGTGATGAGGCGAAAAATCATCCGCTGGTCAATTTAATTATGAATCGTTCATGTTCTTTTTTTCTGTATTTTATATTTTTTGTTCCTAACTTTAAATTTCTATAGACAATGTATGGCTTGCATTACCTTGCATTACCCAAACAATAGCTAAGAGTTCGCGCTCCATTGTACTATATTTGAACGCAATACTACATGATCTTAACATCGCTTTCGATTCAGATGAAACCGTAAAGCCATGCATCAAATCAAACAAAAAACCGTGCTCGTACAGATAAATAAGCAGATTAGGATGCGACAGTGTACCTACTTACTTTTAATCAAAACTTTTAATAACGACAAACAGAATGCGACGAACAGGATAAATTTGCAGCCGCAAAAATGGAAATCGTGACCAAATATAATAACCCAGATATTACGTTCTAGGCGCAGCGCAAAGGTAAGAGATTGGTATGTTTTGAATCAAGTAATAGGAACAGCAAAGCGTCTACTCTATTACAGAGTTACATGTAAAGTTATTTTTTAATTCATATTAAATTAATATCAACTATAAGTCGAATGCGATAATAAAATTTGCTCCGGTATTGAGTCTGTAGGTAAATTTAACTTTTTAAAACAAGTGTGTCTGAAAGTTTACTTTCCCGTACGCATTTGGTTTTAGAAAGCTTCACTATCCTTGAAAAATATTTTTCGCGGAAATAAAATGCATAGAAAATGCGCTCATAGAAAAAATATGTTTCCTACGTGCAGTAAAGTGCACTTTGCGGCACGCAAAAGTACTTTACAGCACGTGTGCGATAAAAATATAGATGGCCATATTTTTTAATACAGTTAGGTTACAGTTAGTTAATACAACATATTTTTCTAATGGAATTTTTCATGGATATTTATATTTTGTAATATTTTTATTGTTTGTTGAAATAACGTTAGCTACTATTTTTCATGGAAAGATTGACTTTTTTGCTTTTATTTTTTTTTTAAGTTTATGCAACGCTCGTGGGAAAGATATTATACCTAACACTCGACGGAAGTATCTTTCCGCACTCGACAATGGCAATCAGCGGAAAGTATCACTTCCCGCACTTGTAAGGTAAATAACTAGTTCCTAACTCATGCGGAAAGTGTCTCTCCCGCACTGGAAAGCTGCCCGAACTCCGCTTAGCATCGTTCAAGCATCGCAGTCGCCGTGCGGGAAAGTATCACTTTTGCACGAGTTTTGAAAATAACTATTTCTATCAGTAATTTTCATATAACACCCTATATAAGCTGATTTATAGCGAGATGCTAGCCACCCCTATCGATTTTCCTTTACAATTTCTCCAATTTCTCGGAGATATTAAGTCTGCCGTTATACATTTAGTTCAGTAAATGATTGCTTAGAATGTTATGATGCTGTGATATAAAATATTTAATTAGTTACCGCTTCGCTGTCCTTCATCTTGGGCCTTGAATTCTTCATAGGATTTCGTATTGAGTATAATAAGGGCGCGCAGGTCGCAAAGCCTCGAGATGATTTGTATACTGTTTGCGGTAGGAGTTTGTGAAATTATTAATGTACAGAGAGCTTCATTTTGAAGAATGCTATTCATTCCATTCCACGCAGTTGCGATAATATTTTTTTCTTGTACGTTTTATATTAATTTACTAGTAGCGTGAACATGGCGGTTTAGCAGCGGAAGTTCTGCTTATATTAAATAATATTTTATTAAATAACAAATTGGAACTATTGGAAATAATAAGAGCGGTGTGAATTATGAGTAATTGGGGAAAACTATTCTAGACCAGGGAAATAAAAAGGCCATCAGCGGAATGAGGCCGAACAAGCTGAATTATTGCAGAAACCTTCGTTTTGATGTTCCAATGAAGCACAAAAAAATCTCATATGCCTACCCTTGTACGTCTTGAGATTTCGAAGGTCAAAGGCCGTGAATATCGTTTTTTCGCGAAAATCTCGCATGCAGTGCATCTGACGTCGTGAGAACAAAACTTACGTAAAATAGTATTCTCTACAAAATTGTTCCTATACATTTTATCGTACGAGCAACCGTTTTCGAGATATAGCATGATAAAGCGCGTTTTCGTAATAGGTAATAATACTGTATTATACTGCAGAGATATAAATATAAAGGACTTTTCTTAATCTGTTCGATTGGAAAATTAAATTCCCATTATTAAAGCCGTTAAAAATTTGTTTATTTGAAAAAATATATATAATAAATAATTAATAACGAAAAAATTCATTCTTTTCCACACCACGCCTTATGTTTCCTTGCCTTCCCCCTCGTCTTCGTCGTCGGGTTCCACTAGCACCTCCATCAACACATTATCTTCGTCAAACGTTTCCACCATACCTGTTGGCTCTATGCCTGTTGGCAAAACCTCTTCAGGCTCAAGGTCACTGAAGTCTTCGATGTTTTGCAACTATGTTGACGGGTTCAGGCATGCCTGTCCATGACACTGACCACAAACTTCAAATATTCAATTTTACTCCTATCGAGCTGTCTGTATTCTTCCATTAATCCAAATATGTTCAGAGTCAAGATTTACTTAACAACAGGAAGAGGTAGAACAGGATAAGTAGAATAAATGTTTTCTATGAGCACAATTTATTTGGATGTTAAATAGTGACTGTCATAAGAGGAGCTGATAATTGTACTCATTTTTCAGAGCCTCCCCAGAACGCTATTTGATCACCGTAATGGTCCATGCCTCCCATGACGTAAGAAACTGTAGGGATCGAAATGATAACTTCACTCTTATGGAGGCTGTCACCAAGAAATATTTGTCGATAGAGGATTCGATAATATTTTCCGACAGATATACAAGTTTATCTCTACTAAAACATACTTTAATTTGATACCTTTTGCAATACAGCTATAACGCGACGAAATGGATGACCTGAGGAGGTTTAATCGAAATTTGAGACTTTATCCTACTTGCTTCAAGAACCCCGTGTTCAATCATCGCAAGAGATGTTATTCAGAAAAATTAGTATGGTGTTACTTGAAATTGATGGAGCATATACTCATATTTCAAAGGCTAAATGTAACAAAGTTGTTTCTTAGTATTATATATATCAGACATATACATCTAACACCCTGTTATTCACCATTAAAAAAAAGGAGAACTGCTAATAGAGTTTCAACAACATTTAAATATTGTAACGCAAGTTGTATAAAAAGCTTTAATGGCTTAAAAATGACGGTGTGAAATTTTCACAACCATTTATTGTTAATACTATTTCTATTGCTTCACAGTAGGCCGTGTGACTACAGTACTTAAATTTTTAATCATACGAACCGTGGCAACATCGCGATTATATGCGACGGCATTATAGAACCTCAGCGTTACATTAGCTTCACTACTAGGGGACGTTTTAATTCATATCTCATCTATAGATTTTTTAAAGATATTTAAATTCAAATAATTCCAGTTCACATATTCACAAGTATTTCAAATTCACCCTGTATATATATATATATATATATATATATATATATATATATATATATATATATATATATATATATATATATATATATATATATATATATATATATATATATATATATATATATATATATATATATATATATGTATGTATGTATATATATATATATATATATATATATATGTATGTATATATATATATATATATATATATATATATATATATATATATATATATATATATATATATATATATATATATATATATATATATATATATATATATATATATATATATATATATATGCCACGTAACTTACCACGTCACTTAATTACAGTTTTAAAATTACGAAAAGTTTATGCACATAAGAGTTGCATTTAACACTAAGAAATAACGCTAAATCATAGCGAACAGCACCCACCGGATGCCTCCTCTAAAACATGTAGAACTAGTAACGGTGCTAGAGGAATTATTCAGGTGCCATTAAAAATTTAATTTAAAGCAATTAAGGAAGGAATGTTGTTCACGATAGAGGTTTACAGCGCCGTTTTGGTTTGCTACAGTTTAATTTTGCATGTCTGCTGTTACGTAATTCTCTCTAACTTTGCCTTTTATGCTACCATTAAAATCAATGGAAAAATGTGTTTTTATGTAATATTTATTTATTCAGTAATTTGTTTAACATACACAGACCCAACAGAAAAAGCTTTCCATTTACAGGGTCGGAAAAACACAAAAGATAATTTAACATAAAAAAGAGTATATACATATACATGTGGTGGTGATTTTGTGGGATCGCCAGGTAGTGGATAGACCACCCATGAATGGAGACATAGTCGAGGTACTTGGTATTAATTTATTTATCACAGTACATTATCACATAGGCACAGCGAGACGTACAACATTCAACGATTAAGTGCTAACATGCTTCGACGCATCAATGCCTCAACGCATCACTACATTAATTCTTCTTGTGGCCTAATTACACTACTTTATATAATGTTCGACTAGGTCAGTACGATGTGTACGTGACCCAATTGCATTTAGTTGTTATAATAATGTTGTTTATTAAGTCGATCTAGACCTTAAATATCCTAATCAGCATATTAGTGTCTTATATACCTGACATTATTTATTCGCTTATGTCCGAATGATAAATATAATAAGAATTAATTTGGGTAATATGGCACTCAGTTACACATTTCAGTTGTGTCTATATCTCTCTACGTTCGTTACCATAAACCAATATTTAACAATAATTGCAACAATACGAATTAATATTAAATAAAATTACAACAAATGACACTGTACATTGTTTGATTTAGACTCTTGGAAATCCGACTACAGTGCTAGGTGAGAGAGGCAGAGTTTAAAGAATAGTAAGTGTTTTTGAATTGAAAATTTCTTAAGGCGCGCTCTGCACTTTTATTTTTGTGGGTGTTGAATGAGATTGGGCAGTCACGCGTCACGCACGGCTATGTAACGCTCCTTCGGATAAAGTCGGCTCGAGTCAACTACGTGAGGGAAGATCAGTCGGCAGAGCGAGATAGTAGAAAGGGTTTGTGGGTATTAAATGAGACTGGGTCGTGACGCGTCACGTTCGTCTATGTAACGCTTAGTCGAGTAAAGTCCACTCGTTGACTAAGCGAGAGAGATAAACTTGAATCTAAAGTATTTACAGTATATTTTAGCTTCCATAGGCCTATTGTTACATTTTTAGAATATAATAGCAGTTACGAAGTCCAATCAGAGGTAAATTCCACAATATAATTCACAAATATTATTGTTTATTTTGTAACTAATATTACTTCATGGATGCAGAGATAAGAATAAATAATTTTACATAACAACATCGATATTATCTTTTGTTGATTCACCGAACTAATCCATTATATAACATAAATGTAATTATATAGGTATTAATTACAGTAACAGGCGTATTTTTGAAGTGAAAACTGCTTTAGGCGCCTCAGCACTTTTATTTAAAATTATAATACCTATTATTCCGTCTGGTCGGGTTACCGTCCATTTGTTTTCCTCTCTGTATCGAATTGAATTGGATTGAATCGAATCGACTGCCGAAGTGATGGTCCGTCGCAGTACTTGCTAACTATGAGCAGGTAATTTAGAGCGACATACAGTGGGGCCACATCTAGCGCCGGTTGCCTGAAGCATCTGTGTCACGGGCGTGTACGGTCCACGTGCATTAACGGGTGGGGTGTATTGCGGGTTGTGGTAAGGTACTACGGGCGGACTGTTACAGTATATATTTTAAAATTCGAAAATTGGAAATTTTCACTTCTATCGTGTGGTCATAAGCACACACCCATGTTTTTTAATCTAGGCTTTTATAGAATATTGCCATAACTGTATCACATGAAAAAATTATATCTTTAAAAAATAGCTGTATGAGATTTCAAACAGAATATATGATTGTAGGCTTCATGCCTCTCGGGTTTTAGAAAGGAACTGGGAGACGCATAAAAGATAAATTATTTGTTGTTTTCCCTAGCAGGGAATAAATTTAATTAAACGGGAACCAAAGTGAGCCTTAATAATTAGCGTTTCAATTATATTTCTTGTTCTTGGGGTATCGCTTTTATAAAGTAAGGAAAATGTGCTCCTTGGCAAAATGCAGAGAAATCGATGTCGTGAATTTCTTGTATAATAAAATTTCTAATTAATTTGTTGTATTCCAATGATATCCTTGAAGTTGGGCTTTGCAGTTAGAACATGTATGACTTTTGGGTGTAGATGGCGATCAGTTGAAAGTAACAGATTTTTTTCCTGTTGTGCTCTGATCCTTTCAAATGACAAATGACGTCTCATCCTGTCACTTGACACATTGGCAATTTTTATTGATATTTTGCGTATTCCATATTACGGTTTTGTTATTTTAAGTTAAAAAATTAGTGTTTGCTATGTAATATTTATATTTATTACGTAGCGTAAAACAGATTTGTAGCACAGATTTTTGAAACAGATGTTATCATTGTATTCACTACTCAAAGTAAACCTCAAACCTCAAGGCCTCAAGTTCCAAGGGTCATGCACTTCCAACTGCTCGCCACCATTGTACATACTACATAATATAACGAGAGCGTATGTTAGCATCCTTATCAGTATGTTTATATATTCCATTACCCTGATGGAGCTGCATTTAACTAAAAGTCAAACGAACAGCTTCTAGAGGTTTTCAACACTTGCCGAGCACTCTGAAAATAAAGGCTTGATGCTCGCAAAATTGAATAGGAAATAAGGGTCGCGATGCTTGTATCTGTATATAATACACCCCAAATGCCTATTAGGCCCTTTGCCAGAGGCAGCCATTTGGCCAGACACCGTTTCACTTTTAACGTTAATATCTGGGAGGTGTAAGTTCGGTTTAAGTACCACCACTTGTAACTGTCACGATAGCATCGTAAAAGCCCAGAAGGTGTGAACGCGAGCACATATTGTAGCCAGATAGGTGGCTGCCATTAAAAGCGCTCATTAGAACCGATTCGCTCTTCTTTATGAAGAGCCTCGCTGCGTCACAAGACACCTGATGATCGCGAACGTTTATGTGCACCGTTTACAATCATCAAATATAATTTGTACAATTTTTAGACTAAGCATAAGATATATGAAATAGATTACAGGGTGAAATAGTTGCATATATTATACTACCAAGACTCTACCACATTTTTTAACGTGTAATGTATCCTTTTTATCCATATATACATGTTATTTTACTCAAAAACGTCATACTTTGTACAAAATCTTATATTTGGGGGCCGTTTTCATATTCTACTTTTACATCTCCTATTTTATTGATGATTTTCTTATGTTATAGTACCCATTGAGAAAGGCCTGCATGATTTTTTTTTTGGTACTGCCGTTTTCAAGATCGATATTTGAATATATCGTTCTTTTTTTTCAAATTCCCGTAACTTTGCGAAAAATGGTCTGATGAGATTTTTTTTTATTTTTCTTTTTTTACAACACTTGGAATCTACAATAAAAATTTTAAAGCCATATTTCTATAAGATTTTCAAATTTTGATTATAAAATTCTGATTTCCAAATAACGTAGTTAATAATAGTACGTAGTTAATAACGCTAATAATGTAGCGATCGATTTTTAGACATTTTTTTCTAAAAAACTGTCACTTATTCCGCAACTTTTGAAGCCTAGTCCCTTAATGGGCAAATGATGGGATCTATTTTTTCCGAATTTTTATTTTGATTTTATATTCCAAGTGATGTAAAACATAAAAATTAAGAAAAAAATAGGTGCAATCGGCCCATTTTTCGCAAAGTTACGGGCATTTGAAAAAAAAAAGAACGACTTATTTCAAAAATCGATTTTGAAAACGACTGGACAAAAAAATTAAAAATAATCATGGAGGTCTTTCTCAATGGGTATTATAACATAAAAATTAAAAAATAAAACCGGAGATGCAAAAGCAGAATGGTGTCCAGAATTGTGGAGCAGAATTTTTTTTTTTTTGAGAGTTTATCTTGGGATAGTAGCAATAAAACGACTGATTATATTAGTTGACGTGTTTCTTTTTTGGGCCTTTTTCAAAAGAGTATTTTATTTATGACATATTTGACATAGGCGAAAATGACAGTTTTAATAAATTTTTAAGGTTACTAGATTTAATACTTATGTAAAATGTGCCCTCGTGCTTACGACTGCGCGTAATTAACCCAGCAGTGATGAAAGAATCGATGGAGAACTATTTCATTTCATTTAGAACCTCAATACCAAAACTGAGTTGTCACAAAGTATCTTGATGATGGATGTTCATTACTCGTGGATTAAAACATATAAATTGATGTACACACTTCTGTGTACCATCTTTAAGAAGGTCAGGAGCTAATGTGGTGGATCGAAAGGGGTGGATAAAAGAAAAGTTTCGGGTGTTAACTTCCAGGTAACTGAATAAGGAAAATCAGTGTATTTTCCAAAGGAACCTTAGCTTTATTTATGTATCAGGCGTCGATAAGTCCCTGAAAGGAAACTTCTGCGGGAGAAAACTTAACGCCATACTTTGGAAAAAGTTGCGCCGAAGAAACGTGTGGTTTGACGCAGGTAAATTACCATTTATTGACATATTTATAGGCCGGAGGAAACTTTCTTGTTAATTATAAATAAAGGTCTAGCAAAACACTAATGCGTAGAATCAGATTGATAAAGAAACAGTTTAAAACTAAATTGAATTCTGAGTTTTGAGTGTGTGCATTAAAGGAAATGGAAATAAACATCCTATAATAGATAAATTTGAAGAGAATAATATTAAAAAGCGACAGTGTCCGAGGAAAATAAAACGCATAGCAAACCTAAGTAAGTAGGTATGTATTTATTTGCAGGTATTTATTGCATAATCGCTTGTGTGGTGAGTTTAAGGTGACGCCCATTGTACGTACAATATGTGACTGGTACGATTGTAGGTACGTACCAGTAACGCTTTGCTACTAGTAACAAAAGCCATTCGCATTCTGTTCTGACACGTTGACAATAACTATGGGTATTCCACAAGGTTCAAATTTAGGACCACTTCTTCTATAATATATACATCCGAGCTTCAATATGTTTTAAAAACTTGTAAAGCTCTATTTTATGCAGTTGATACTCAGCTATCACTATTTACAAAATATTAATAAAGATTTATCGTCTATTGTTAATGTATCCAAACATGTATGTATGTCTTTCCATCAATCCTGCAAAATCGGAAGTAAGGTTTTTTGGTAGCAAAAGCTCACGAAATAGATGGGCCGATAAAATTTAACTATAAGCAGATAATGATTTACTTGCTCTAACGCATACGTCAAGAAAATACGGTAAAATATTCGGATCTCAAATTCACACATTATGTTTCATGGTGACGTTATTAGTCGCGATTCAATGATCAATTGATAAGCAACGCGGGCTATACGGTATAGGTCCCTTGTCGCTATTCATACTATTTTTACATTTTTTACATTTACATTACATTTCACATTTTACATTTTTTAAATTACACTATATCTTATCACCTTACACTATATCTGATCACTCTGTCTGATTCATCCAAGGGTCATGCTCAAAGAAGCATAGAAAGATTATCAAAAGGTTGCACGAGAAAGACTGTTTTTATTTAAAAGCCGATAAAGGTAATACGGTTGTTATTTTAGATAAAGAGGACTATTACGAACGGGTAGACAATCTAATTAGTAATGGTCCTTATAAAGAACTTACTAGAAACCCTTTACCAAGAATGACCACTGAAATAAAAAATGTCCTCAAATCATGTAACAACATTATTACTCCACCTGTTAGGAACAGGTTACATATCTAACCCTACTGTACCTAGACTGTATTGTCTACCAAACATTCATAAGCCAGGGAAGTCGGTGCATCCAATAGTATCGTCTATTGGATCTCCAACTTACCACTTATCAAAATTGTTGACTAAAGAATTTGAAAGTTTGCCCATTGCACAGCCTAGTTTTTCGGTTAAAAATTCGAATGATTTCATTGGTAAGGTCAAGAATATCCAATTGCAAGAGGGTGAAATTTTGATTTCCTTTGATGTTTCTTCATTATTTCCGAGTGTACCGATTCCACAGACCTTGGACTATCTTGGGGATTTACTCGAATTAAACAATCTTAATAAACCTTACAAATAAACCTTACTTTGTATGAAACAAAAATGTTTTCTTTTCAAGTTCTATGAACAAAACGAAGGAACTGCAATGGGTAACTGTTTATCGCCTTTCATTGCTGGTGTTTTCAAGAGTCGATTTGAAACTGAAGCAAAAGAAAAATTCGAGTATTTTCCTAGGATTTGGCTGAGATATCTGGATGACATTTTTGCCGTGTTTGACACTAATATTGCGGATGTAGAAAATGTTGATATTTCACTTCTGTAAAGTTTACATATGAACTAGAACTACTCTTTTTTGAACAGCCGCGCCGCCGCCGCGTGTCACATGAGGTTGATCTTGCAGCTGCCTAAACTGATTCCTAACCTTTTGCGACCAGTAATTTATAATTAACAGAACCTACGGAGGAGGGCATATTAATATTTGTAGTTCATGCGCCTACCTCTCAATTCAATTCCGTCACTGGTGTAAACATTACGAGGACCCATAGCGCTCAACGTTCATAGCGTTCACAAGGTATTTGACAGATTACACGCCCTGGACGCTACATAAATCTATATCTATAAACTCAAAGCCTGTGCTAGACAGCAACATAAATTGCCGTCAGAGGTTCACTCTGTTGTTATGCCATATCCACCTGCATTGAACGATGTTGCCCACCTTAAACAAATGCCGGTGTACGGCTTCTTTTACCGAATCATTAATCACCACCATATACTTTAAAGGTCACTCATTACAAGTGCTAGAGCAAGGGCTGCTAGGTATATTAAATTGATTAGACCAGAGTTCAACGTTCTGAATAATATTATTAAGTATATTTTTTAATTAGATAATGAGAACCTCTTCTTTGGCTTATATTATGCGAATTAACATGAGTATTAACAAACGACAGACTACATATGACGATAATTGTTTAAGTACATTAAAACATAAATCTAAATAAGTTCTGCTATTAGTGGTGGATCTGGGTTTCAAAAACACACAATGTCTTTGTGCAGACCGGGCCAATGGGGGCGAGTAGGAAACGATCAATTAAAAGCATAGGAAAATTGTGTTTAATGCATATCTTGCAGAATTTTGATTTTACAAAAAAATTTTTATAAAACAGAAGAGCACGACAAAACACACACACACAGTTAAAGTTGAGCGAAATCGGATCAAATTGATTTTTCATCGGGGAGGGGGGGGGGGAGTTGGCGGCTCAATTTATTTTTGTGGTAGTGCCATTATGAAGAAATTATTAGGCCGCAGGCTGGGGATGATCGGATAATTAGGAGGGGGGGGGGGATATTTTATATTTTTTATACCAGTCGACAGATTTTTTTCTATCTTTAATTTTAGCCCAACTAGATCAAAATCGGATGATTAGGAGGGAACCTAGAAAACCTCAAAGTTTTTACTACGCAGCAAGAGAACGGAGAGGAGTGGGGGCTCGGGTCAAGCTCACAGTCAAGTGGAAACATTTTTATTTTTCCTTAAATATTGTTCGATTTTAAAAAATGAAACGGCGCGGGGTTGTGTTCTCTTTTTTTTGTTTCTTATTGACTTCAAAAAGGGAGGAGGTTGTGAATTCGATTAGTGAATTTTTTCTTATTTTATATTATCTATATGATTTATTTTATTATTTTATATTATTTATCCATTACTCTGGAGCGGCTTTATCAATTTGAATGCTATTTGCTGGATACTAAATGAGCTGGATACTAAATGGATATTAAATGATATCTTATATATTATTAAATTTTCAAAAAGTTGATGAAAAGGTAAACCAAAATATGTAACGTTTGTAAGAGTTTGTAAGAATATGTATAACTTTTTCTATACGCGTTCCACCCCTACACTTATTTTTTGGCACGTAGAAAGAGCAGGATCTGAAGTACCTTCTACAATTAAAATAATTTAAAAAATAAAATACGAAGTGTTTCATTTCTTCCGTTAAATTTGGTCTACTTCATACCGCCATAACTTTTTTAGTTTAAATGGAACATTTAATATTTCTTACGGCAAAGGAGGCGTCCATAAATTACGTAAGATGTTTAAGGGGGGGAGGGGGTCGAGTCAAATCTCATTTAATCTTACGTTGGAGAGAGGGGGGGGTCTCGGCAAATATCACGCAATTTTTTCTCTGATTGAAACAAAAAAAAATACTATATTGGTCCATTTAATCCAGATTGTACATGCTTAAGATTTAATCTTAAGCGTAATCGTAATACGATTAAGATCATTCACTAATTCGTTCGAAAGAAAATAATTTCATTCATACCTCGACGTTATACATCTACAGACTGTCAAACCACCATATTTGTTTTATACCAAATAGCTCAATTTAATCTGAATTTACGGTACAGTGTACCCCGTCCTTTGTTTTCGCGCCACTGTCAGCCGAACGCCCTACTCGATGAACAAGAGCGTATGAGCTGAGTGGCAGCGACACACGGACAGGTTCCAACCTGCTTTGTTTATTCTTGTAAATGTTTTACTCGACTCAGTGCATGCTCTTACTAATTTAAAATGAGTTATCAAGATTTTTATATCACATACGTTAAAAGATACGTCTATAAGACGAAGAAGTCCTGCCAGGACGATGTCATAAAATTATGGAATACAGCGAAGCAAAAATTCCCGAAGAAAGAAGAGTTATCACATTCAACATGAGATTGAACGGCTTCTCAGGGAAGCCACTGAGAGAAAAGTTCGAGAGAAAAAAAGAATGCTAAAGTTCTACTTTAGCATTCTTTCAAAAGGTAGGTTAAATATATTTTTTTAAGAAAATACTTTTTTTATGTAAACTTTATTGTTACAATTAATAGCATAAAGAAAACTACAAAATATTAGCGCGGTCATTTCGTTTACTGTTTTCACATAATTCAATATTTCTTAATTTTGTGTTAATCTATCTTTTTAATTTATTAGATTCATTTCTTTATTATGATGCATTGATTTCAGACTAACACTAAGATCTCTAACAGTTCTTCGATTCAGGCTGGGACAAGCACTGAGAGTGTTCCAAACGTGGAATGTGCAGGTCAGGTTCAGATAAACGATCATAATATTCAACACGCGGAATCTGCGGTTCAGGATGAGATTAATGACCAGCAGTCAGGAGATCAAGATTTGGACGTTGGCCCTCAACCGGCAGGTTAGTATTCGTCTTTCTTTCTATAAGTGACGTTTTCTTCATTTTGTCCTATTCTAAATAAAAGTTTTCTGCAGTTAACAGGTGCTTTGAAACGGAAAAATCAGCCTCTTGTGATCAGCGATGATGAGAATGAAGCTATGTCGAACACTACATCATCCAACGTACGTCCCACTCCAGCACAAGATACTATGAAGAAAAAGATTGCTAAGCTGCATATGGAGCTTGACTTAACGGAAAGGCGCAAAAGGTCTCTTGTAGCTGACGGCACTGAATTTGATGAAGCATGTAATTTGCGGCGAGAAATTGACATTTGTGAGAGGAAGCTCTAACTTAAAGAAAAAAAGAGAGTGTACTCTATGATGCACAGAAAAAATAAAAAACAAAAAATAATTGAATTATGTTCAAAGAATCCCGATGCAGCTAAGTCGTTGACGCCTCATGCTGGCCCTGAACAAAAGAACAGTCTGAATTGCTAAAAACAAGAAGTGATTTAGCCCTGTTTGGTGCTTCTGCTGAAGAGCGACGTCGGTGTGAGATAGTTCGCACGGTCCATACGCTTTCAGAACTTACAAATAAACTAAGCGAGCTGGGATTTAATATTTCACGAAGTGCTACTTATATTCGACTGTTGCCTAGACGGGCAAATACAGGCGCTGTGCCGGTGAAGCTGAGTCGTCCTGAAGCTGACGATCATAAGGCACACCAAGACCAATACTTTTCTGTGGCCTCCATAAGGTCGCTGAAAACCTCAGTACTTGGTCCTGACTCTGTAACTTTTTTATCTCAGGATGACAAAGCCCGCGTTCCCATCGGCCTGACAGCGGCAAACAAGCAGGCGCCATTATTAATGCACGTTGAATATAGTGTCGTTACCAGATCACGACTTTGTGATTGCTTCGAGGCACAAATTAATTCCAAGCGTGTATGCTTTGTGTGAAGTGAAACCCAATGAGATGGGACGAGAAGCTGTTTCATATAGTGGACCAACTTACATAGCAATACGAAGTGGCAAGCACTCTTCGTCAACTGCAACTAGTCACGCTCAAGACTTGGGCACTCTTTTATCAATTGAGTCTAATTATTGTATTCGACTAGAAGTTTGAATTTAGGTTTATTTGTAATTGTGGTGTTGCTTTAGGCAATTGTATTCAATTGTAAGTGAACACGTTAGTTAACCATGGCTGGCACCGGCTGCAAAAATAACAAAATAATTGTGTATTATTGGCCTAATAAACTTATTGTATTCTAAGTAAGAATGAATAACGTAATTATTTTTTACTTGTTAGTGCAGTTTTTTTAATAGATATTTTTGAAATCGGTTTCCTTTTTTATTAAAAACATTTTATTTCTTCTGTCCGTGTGTTGTCATTGAACTTTGTTGATGGCTGTCCGTGTGTCGTGACGATTAAAGCAATCCATTTTTCTAGGTATGTTTTTTGAGTTTTTGTCCTTTTAAGACCTTTTTCTCTTCTAAAACACCTTGCCTCTCTCAATAAATTATAAGATATCAAGGAAAACAGAACGCAAAATTAGGCATTGAACCAGTGTAATGAGTAATAAATACTCACTTGACAAAAAAGAAAGTTAATAAATTTAATAAAAATCATTTCAACTCAAAAATTGGATATTTTATGAAGTAACAGAGATAAACAAATGAATAAAAAAAGAGAATGTAGAAAAAACATGAGGCTTTAAATTGGCTATAATTGCAATAACTTGCAATACCTTGTATAGCCCACAGGTTTTGAAATTTCGGAAAAAAACATAACATTTTTATAGCACCTGGTATAATATCAAAATCATTCGTTTTACCAAAACAACTAAGACAGTGATATTCCTAAGAGAAAAACCTACAATTTGAAAAAAAAAATCGCCCAAAACGAACAAAAATTGTCGAAAATACATAACGTCAATTTTGAGTTAACTTTTTGGTTGTGCGTTAAATAAGTTGCGCAGTGTATATCTATACATTTAAAAAATGTAAAACATTTTAAAACAAAATTGTAAAACATAAAACATAAAACATAAATGTAAAAAATGTGAAAAATATAAAAATAGTATGAATAGCGACAAGGGACCTATACTGTATAGCCCACTTTACGCGTTGCCTACCAACTGATAATTGAAGCGTGAGTAATGACGTCACCATGAAAATAGTATAAATAGGGTAGATTTTTAAGTTTAAGATTAGTTTTAATCGTCTCCAGATGAAGCCAACTTGGTTGGCGAAACGCGCGAAAGTAAAAGTGTTTTGGTGTTTGTGGAAACTACTTCGAGTGTTATCATTACATCAAAGGTTCCAGCCCTATCCAGACCAAATTCAAATTAATAAATCCGAAAATAATTCTTTAAATTTAAATCTCTATAATAAGATTCCGCTCTCTATTAAGCAATAAAATTTTTAATAAGTTTAAAATGACTATCAAAAATATACTATAGATATTACATTGTTTTTATTCTTTTGATGATTTTTTGAGCACAAAAATAAATGAGTAGCAATCTAAGGGCTGTGTATGTTGTGTGTGGAGCAGATTTTCATCTATAGCCATAAATTATTTTAATATAAATTTTAAAATGTGTGTTGTTTAAAAAATATTTATTATATATAAAAAATAAAAATCGAAATATTTAGCTTTTTTCTTTTTGATTCAACATTTTTGGCATAAAAAATGTTTTATTTTTTTTAAATGAGTTTTAAAATTCCCAATTAGATGGGAAATTCAACTCTCTACAAAAAGTTTCATATTAAGTACATATATCGAAATTTTGCTTCGTTAATCAATAGCCTATAGTATGGCCCCAACGTTTCCGTTTTTACCAAACGATACGTTATTAAACATTATTTCATATGCTATTAATTTATTTAGTGTTTAGGGAACCTTCCTTCCGGTATCGCCTTCCCGCGGGGCCCGCCTCGGGTAATACTTGAAATTCCCCCTGTGTCCAGCCCCCGCTACAACGCTAATAAATTCCACCTGCTTCTCATGTTCCCCAGAAGATTTTTAAACGAAATCATCGTGTTTTTTCGCTCGTAGCCTTAAATCGTCGAATCTATTGAATTTATTTTATTGGCCGTTTATATAATAGAGTTGGGCAAACTTTCTCAACGGCAAGCAAACTGGGCGGAACGTCAAACTTTGCCAGTCTTACGGACTGATAAACAGCTCTCCGGTCGGTTCATGATGGAGCTGTCGTAACTGCTGTCACTCTGCACGCATCGCTACAAGATAAAGCGCCATTCGATACGATAAAGGGACCGAATCAATTTCCTACTTGCCTGAACACAATTTGTAGATTGCGTTATGACGTAATTTGTGCACGATTTAGATCATGGTACCCCGAAAAGTCAATTTTTCAATACACATTTCACTACACAATACATTTCAATACACTCCCAGTAAGCACACCCACGTGTATTTTACGTGTATTTAACGTAATCTGGTTAAATACACGTCGATATGTTGATTTTTATGTGTGTAATAATTGGTTAAATATTCCACCATATTTTTTAAACGTTTTTTAATGTTAAATTCAACGTTGAAGAAACACGTTGGCTCTATGAAAATAATTTGACGTTCTATAAACGTTGAGTATGCGTGTTATTTTACCAAAAGATTTACATTTACGTATATTATACGTGAATGTGAACGTTTAGTGCAACGTTATATTCACTAGAATTAATACACATACGAATGCACATATATATCACGTTGAAAAGTTGCGTTTATAATAATAGACAGTTTGTGAACGTTATTAATACGTGTTTGAGTAACGTTGAAAAATATACGTGTATTATACGTGAATATAAACGTTTAGTGCAACGTTATATTTATTAGAATTTATACACATATGAATTCACGTATATATAATGGTGAAAGGTTTACGTTTACATTAGCAAAGAAATACACTGTAGCCTCGAGTAGATTAAAGGCATATCAGATCTGCGTCTCAGGTAACGAACAAGACTTGTACTTGGCAAGTTCAATTTCGCTGCCGTTGTACGGTTTTTCTCTGTGGAATTGGATGCCAGCATGCAAGTAGATGTTATCGGCTCAACCTGCATTTTCTTGAAAATAAACTCAAAATAACGTTATAATGAGAAATCTACAAATGCGTTCACTGTAATATAAAAAAAAAGTTGCCACATTCTGGTAGCAGCGAAGAGTATGACAATAATAAACCTAAAATACAAACAAATGTGCGGTATTGGCAGGGTTTGAACCTGAGACCCATCGACTGTGTATCCTGAACATTGGACCCTGATTATTCATTATTAACTGAAAAAAGGAGGAGGTTCGCAATTCGACTGTATGTTTTTTTTTGTTTGTTACCTCAGAACTCCGCCATTTATAAATCAATTTTTGAAATTCTTATTTTTTTGAGAAGGGAGTACTTTCAAGTGAGTCCCATTTTATTGGCATTGGACCTTGCATTCCGACGATATACCGGGGAACTCACCAGATATACCAGAACAAATGGCGGGTGCGCCGGTCACAACCCTAATTTATAGATATTTAAATTAATTTAAAAAATTTGTTCTATCGGATCAAATTGTGCAGCTGAAAACCATTCTCGAATCAACTTAATCAGCATAACAAACTGGTCAACCATCAGATCGAGTTTAATGACAACACACGGACAAAAGAAATGTATGAATGTATGTAATGAAATGCTACAAACCCAAGATTACTTTTCATTAATATTTTACTTTTTATAATTTCATCGATACTTTTCATTAAAACAAGATAGTTTGAATTTGAAGTTATTAAAGTTATATCGTCTGCGAAAAGTATACATTTGTGTGGATAAATGAAATGGATGAAATCATTTATAGAGTTCCAGAGAGTTCCAGAGAAATTCTCAAATAATTCGAGGGAGGAGTAATTCCTGTCCCATTGATATTATTATTCATCAGCTGTTTTGCATTCAGAACGAGATTGCAGGAGTTGTACGAGAGGTACGAGATGCCGAATCACACCGCAACAAGTGTAGTGTTTGTTAGTTCGCGAGTGTTAGTGACCTCAAAGGTTTTAAAGGATTGAGACCAAAGTAATAGCCCACATGCTTTATAGAAATCATTTCCCGTTGCAAATTTGCACAACATTTCTTATTTGTTTGGCCAGGATTCTTGATATCCCATGTAAATATATATATTTCGGGTAGTTTTTAAGATATTTAATTCAGGTAATTTTTAAGAAATTTTAGTTGTACGTTATTATAAAACACGAATATAATCACATTATTTTATAATATATATCATTATCACTTTAAAATTCGATTCAATCTTTTCTTCCAAGCAAATTAATGAGATTTTTCCACAGATATTTTTAACCAGATAAACAATAAATTAAAATTAATCAACGAGTTCACCACTTAACGCAAGTCTGTTTTGAACTCCCCTTGGGACAGATGTTTCATTGCTCTAGAATATACAGTGACTGACCAAGCTAATAAATCTCAAATTAATTAAATTTTATATTTTATAAATCAAAATTCTTCATTTCAATAATGAAGAATTCCATTAAGTCCATTATAATAGATTCCAGGACGCTCACCAAAGCAAGTATAGTCTATGCTAATTTTCTAACAATTAATATCAGCATCTCAATCTAAAATATCACCAAGTATAATATAAATCTAAAATATAACAAATGTAACAAAATGGTAAAATCTAGGCCTATAATTTGTTCAGGAAGTATGATATCGATGCAAAATTCATTTGTCCTTTGTTTATGGTTTAAAGAATTCTTAGAAGGTCCACCGTAAGTGGGTAATTTATTTTTATTTGTGTTCTCTGCCAAGCTTAAACTTCATTTCAATAAAATAGTAAACATATGTGTGACGCCGAACTGGCAAAAAGTAAAATATCTAAAATCTTATTTAGGTCCCCCGGCGGTACGTCTCATAAAATCAGGCTCTTAAAGATTCAACAATAAAATAGTAAATTGTTATCCCTTGGATCAGTGGCAGTTAAAAGTGTCACTTAATTTATGGTTTCCGGTATGGGCAAAATGGCCAAGCATTACCCCGAAGATAATATTAGAATAGTACTTTTATAAAACGTAGGAGCAGCTAACTAATTAATACAGAAAGAGTATCTCAGAAATATCATAATTGTATTGTTTTAGAGAATGAAGGATCTAAGCCTAAGAAGAGTTTTTATGTGTGGTTTTCTCTTCATATGTGTACAACGGGCCACCCCACAAATATTGTTATTATTGATCCATGTCATGTACAATGTTTAGTTCATATTTTGCAACCAGATGTCGTTATCGTACGGGAATAGTTTCCTGAGGATATGTAAGGGGTAAAGTAGATCTCCTAGGATTGGTTGAGATTTTACCCCTGGTAAGTGGTATTACTTAAAGGGGATGAAAGGTCATCCTTGGTCCCACCCAACGAGGGCTAGAGTGACAATATTAGCCAAAATTATTCAGTTTCCGACAGGTACAGTAAAATCGGGTTTAAAATCAAATAGTTTAGAAAGCGGAAAGTTAATTAAAATTGTTCTATTAGTCAGGTCTATAATATCTATAATGTCTATGTCTATAATATGTCTATGTCAGGTCAGGTATATAATACAAGAGCTCGGGGTGGGGATAGGCCTGTAACCTGTAACTAACCATTTCCAGTCCATGGTCGGAGACACCGAAACAACAGGCGATCCTTGTAATGGAAAACATGTTTAATGCAATATAGACGGGCCGTTTCTTTTTGCTTATATTACTAAGTTATTTATGCGGTTATTTCAAGATCATGAAATGAAAATCAAAAACAATTTCCCGCACGTAAACCGGAGTATATCTCTACACTTTGCTTTGCGCCCCGTTTTGGTTATCATTATCGCGGGAGCTTTGAAATTGGGGATTACCATCAGCACCTCTTTAATAACACCTAGTAGCGCTGAAGCCGGAACGTCCATAATGAAAGTATTACAATTAACTCCCCCGTAAAGGATATTATCGTCCCATTTCCAGAATGTATTACGGCTAATAATCCCGCAATTTATGCAAAAGTGCACGCTCAAGACTGATAGCTGGCCCGGGAATGATCACGTTAAGGGCAAGTCTGCCATTCTAAAAACACCCTCGATATGCTGTCAATTAGAATTTTCACGCCCTTTTTTTCTCGGATTTTGTGCAGAAAATTTGCTATTCCTTCGCACGAGATTTCAGCGCCGACAACTTATTTTCTGATGGTAATAAAGTGATAACCCTCCCCCTATACACATCGTGTAACGGAGTTACTTTTTCACCCGCTTTGCGTTTACCTAATATACGCCTAGTAATTCTCTCTAATTTCCATGTATTCTCTCCATCTACCGCCCCATTCAATAATGTGAAACGACTATGAATCCCCTTTCGCGTATAATCTGGGTTCGGCATGCAGATTTTTTACTGTAAAAGCATAAAATATTTGCTATTTTTTTAAATAAGCACTAAATCCATTCAAATAAGGTCACCAGGCGGCGATAATTTTTATCACCTTTGAAAGGGCCCTAAATTTTCGTGCGTCTAAGGCCCGGTTTTAAAATCGTGGTATAAACAGTGGGATATTATACTATACTCGGTATATCTTATACCTTACTTTATTCTAGGTATAACCAACATCGCGTTTTACAACACATTTACATATCAGTATAACTATAAGGATAGGGTTGGAACCTTTGATCTAATATTAACACTTCAAGTAGTTTCCACAAACACCAAAACACTTTTTTTAAGTTGGCATCATCCGGAGACGATTAAAACTAATCTTAAACTAAAAAATCTACCCTATTTATACTATTTTCATGGTGACGTCACTAATTATATCACCATGAAATTTAAGTGTGACTAATCACGCTTCAATGATCAGTTGCTAAGCAACACGTAAAGCGGGCTATACGGTATAGGTCCCTTGTCGCTATTCATACTATTTTTACATTTCATAATTTCTATGCTCTCAAATGCATCCAACTGTCTATAATTGGTGACATTTCTAACTAATCTTAAAATACTAATATATATTCCATGATCGTTGTCAAAAGCATGTTGTGCAACATTAGACTCATTTGTTCTTAC
>CAXKVY010000618.1:0-96945 GCA_964058915.1 Tetropium fuscum
ACCATACGATTAAGTTCTCATAGTGAAAAGTAAAAAGACACAAAAAGTACAAAATAAAAGAAAAATAAATAATATTACTAGGCAATTTACATTTTCCATCACATTTTTTATCGTCTTTTTCGTAAGTTTTATTTTTACATTTTTTCATATTTTCATTGTCTTGAGATATGACGCTAAGCTTTTATATTATACGAATGAGCTAATCTCACTAATAATTTTTTGTAGGGGATAATGCGAGAAGACATAAGTCGGGAAAAAGAAAGCTGCTGAGCTACCAGCAAAAAAAAATTAAAAAATCCATCCATGGAATATTTTTGAAAAAAAATTAAAAAATGAGTTGTACCTATCTGGAATTTAAATTTTGTATACGTCTTGGTATCACTAGATATCACAAAATCACTAGGTAACCAGTATCTAGTGATTTTATGACGCGTGTGATTTACCTATGGAATTTAAATAAAATTTTAAAATACGTTCACATATTTTTCTGATTTTACTTTTCCACAATGTGATAAAGGATTACATTTCCATCAGAAATACACTAACAGAGATATACAGGGTGTTAGCGAAACGAGTTTTAAAACTTAAACTGTTTTCATTGGTTGAAGTTTTAGCGATAGGTACCGATTGTTTCGTTATCGCCATAAGACAAAATAAAAAATCCAATAACCGATAACAAATATCTATTTATCATGTTAAGAAATTATAGGTAGGCATAATTTAAAGGTCACAATTATTTTGATTTGGCCTCAAATTGATAGTTTTTTAGTTTGTCGAATAGATATCATACTTTTGTTCCTCAAGTAAGATTTTAAATGTTTTTTTTTAAATTGTCCGAAATATACAAGATGTCCGAAAACCAGTACTTCATTTATCTAGTAGGTGGTAAAAAAATTTCGGTATCTTATCTTAATTTCGGTTCTTTATCTCACTTATCCTTTGCCGATTTAACTCATTCAAAAAAGGAGTAGACACGGTTTTTGATGAATTTTTATAATCTGAGAACAGATATTAAAAATCTCGTAAAATATACAGGGTGGAAAATAAAACATGAGTTTTTTAAATGGAACACCCCGTATATTTTTAGACCAATATAATGTCCTTTTTCTGAATCCAAAAATGTGTAATTGTTATATAATCACTCCACCTATTCGTGAGATATTACTAAAAACTTATCACATTACGGGTGTCAATTATAAAATAAGAACATCAAGATACCTCTGGAAACAATGCATATTTGCATTGTTTATTTGTTGACAGATGTCATTCAGTTTTTTGTGAGATAGTAGTTCACTCTCTTAGATATTAGCGTAAAAAATACGTAGGGTTCGTAATGAAGCAAGTTATTTTGAAAATGGTATATTCATTGGAAGAGCGAAAAGAGTTACTTGAAATTTATATTAAGTGCAACAAGAATAAGTCTCTTGCTCGGAGGGAGTATGTTAGGTTATTTCGAGTAAGGCTACCTCCTTCCAAAAATAGTTTTAAAAACATTTATGCAAAGTTTAGGAATACCGAATCTCTGAGAGACAAGAAAAGGGAAAGGCGAAGAACAAAAACAGGAGAAGACACAGAACTCAACGCGTTATTATATTTTGCTGAAAATCCATCCAAATAATCCTATGCCGCAATAGAATTGGATATCTGGAAAGAAGTGTGATAAAAATATTACATCGCCATAATTTTAAACCATATAGTATTTTGCCTGTTCAATATTTAGACGACAACAACCTTCGAGACAGGTTGACCTTCTACAGAGACATACTTGATAGAATAGAGGAAGATGATGAGTTTCTAAGTCATATCTTTTGGACTGACGAAAGCAGTTTTTCTACTGCGGGAATTTTTAACAGAAAAAATGCACATTACTGGGCAGCGGAAAATCCACATATTGTAAAAAAAAAATAAAAAAATAAGGATACCAAACTGTAAACGTGTGGTGTGGCATCCACAAGGATGCTATTGTAGGTCTTGTATTTATAAATGGGCCCTTAAATGCACAACGTTGTGTGGATATTCTTCAACATCCAGTTGAAAATTATTTAGATAATATTAATTTAGCGGACAACAGATCTGTTATTTGGCAGCAGGATGGAGCACCACCACACTCTACAAGGAACGTCACCGAATACCTAAACAGAAAATATCCCATTTGGATAGGAAGGCACGGTGTTATACATTGGCCCGCTAAAAGTCCGGACTTAACACCTATGCATTTTTTTCTCTGGGGTACGATAAAACAAGATATATACGAAACTGGGGTTTTTAATAATATGAATAAGTTAAAAGAATGCATACGTGTAAAAATTGAGGAATTAAACCAAAATGGTGATATATTTCAAAGGGTGAGAAGCAATTTTATAAAGCGATGTCAAATGTGTATTCAGAATGGTGGTGGTTACGTGGAAAATATTTAATTACGTTACGTGTAAATAAATAAAATTGTGTTACTCTATTGTGTTACTGTATTAATATTGACTTTTATTTGTTTTTATTAGGCTTATGTTGTTTATTGTTATTACTCGTTACTGTTATTGTCACCTATATATTATTTATTTATTATCTCAATAAATGGCATTGTTTCCAGAGGTATCTTGATATGTTTTTTGTTTTATAATTGACACCCGTTATGTGATAAGTTTTTAGTAATATCTCACGAAAAAGTTGAGTGATTATATAACAATTAGATATTTTTTTATTCAGAAAATTAAGGACATTATTTTGGTATAAAAATATACGGGGTGTTCCATTTAAAAAAATCATGTTTTATTTTCCACCCTGTATATCTTACGAGTTTTTTAATATCCGTGCTCAGATTACAAAAATTCATCAAAAACCGCGTCCACTCCTTTTTTGAATGAGTTAAATCGGCAAAGGATAAGTAAGATTAGGGGGGTGTCAATCTTAAGAGACTTACCCTGTACAGTGTGACCTACTTAAAATGGGATCACATCTGTAAAATGCACATTTTTCAACCGATTTCAAATATTATTTTTTTATTACATAGAACATAGAGAGCATCAAAATGGTATTAGTTTATTAGGGGATGTTTTATTTAAAAAATGACTACACCACTGGATTCTTAATCCCTATAAATCACATATTCATTGAAAAATTAATTTCATTGAAAAATAATAAATATATAACAACCATGTTATAACAATATTAATTTTTTGGAAATACGCTAATGGAGTATATTTTTTACATTGACTTCAAACAAGTTCCAAACGCTGGCGACATTTTTAGTTCAAGAGTTCAGTTTTATTTTTTAGTTATAACTCCTTAAATTATGGTAAACATATAGAGCAGAAAATGGGTTATTGACTGCATTTTCACTAGAAAACTTAGATGGAGTGTTTTTGTTTGGAATTTGTTTGAAATCAATGTAAAAAATATACTCGAATTAACGTATTTCCAAAAAATTAATATTGTTATGACTTTGTTGTTAATAAATATTTTTAAATGAAATTTTGGATGTGTCAATTAATCATGGTTATAAATCCAGCGGTGTAGTTGTTTTTTACAAAAAAAACATCCCCTAATAAACAGGTGGTTTTACAGGTGGCTTTTGTTTGAGTACTATTCGGTAACTCGGAATTCAAAATTATAGAAAAAAATATTGAAAAAATTATTGAGGTAACCAAAGGTTATTTATTCATTTTAAAATATTTTCCCCGTACCGTAGATCCTAATCGTAAAAGAAGGAATACCATTCAGGGCTAGATTATCGTAAGGCAGTATAGACAAATGCCTAGGGGTGCCGGCGACAAACAAAAAATAATAAATTTTTGTAGTAGCGTCATAATAGGTTGCCACAAAAATTTGCGCCAACTCAAAATTATTACCTAAATATTTGTCTACTACACACTGGTCGGCTCGTGCTGATGCTTGTAAAGCTTTATCTGTCTCATATAACACATTTCAGAAAAGCGTTGAAGAAATACCCCATAACAAAAATGAAAAACCTTCCGTAAAAGCAGAAACTATTGGATTGTTAGGTAAATTTAATTCGTTAGAGACGGCAATTTTAACATCGTTTTGGTCGGATGTTTTAGAGAAATGTGATAAACCCAGTAAGACTATACAAACCGTTGATATTGATTTATCAACAACAATTGCAATTTTTGAATCACTGACTGGTTATCTTAAATTATTACGAGTTTATCAAGCTGATCTTGATCAGTTTGATAAATACGGGGTAATACGAAAGGGGCAAACAACTATCCAAAATTATGGTATAATATAAGAATAATGATCAAAAAAGGATACTTAAGAGAATGCGTCAATTTGACGAAACTCATGAAAATTAAACTAAATTCGACTGCAAAAGTGATATGAGAATTAATGTTTTCTGCTATTATTGATAAGCTATAACAAGAATTAAAGAAGCCATTGATGGCTCACGTAGAAATAGAAAAAAAGTTCTCGTTTTTAAATATATATGAATGACAACGATATAAGAAATAATTCAAATAAGTTGCAAGCTGAATATTCAAACGATTTGAGCAAATGTTTTGCTGAGGAATGTATTGAATTATTTGAAATATTTTGTTGAAAATATAGAAAATATCGATAATGTTGAGAGTACCACCATCGAAACTTTGTTTCTCCAAGGCCAAACGAAGAGATTGAGACTACCCTACAATTGCATCATCAAGGAGCCCAAGGATATCGCCGTCGATGTCGCGTCGTCTCAATTCCATCAGAACGTTATACACATATTTTTTCACTCAATGCTTGCGATAATCCGTATACTTTTACTGGACTCGGACTCATTAATTATAATGGACGACAATATTGGATGCCAAAAAAATAGTACAACCAGTAAACTTCACTGAAAATAGATCCCAATTGCAGTAGGGAACTATAATAGTTACAGTGAAGTTCTACTTTAAAATATTTGTACAATATTAACATTCTATGGGTGCCTGTTAAAGCCACGGTGTAAAAATGCTGTGGAAGTTGATAGTAATAAATATAATAATTAAGTGCGTGACAAGTGAAGAAGTTAATTTAGGTAAGTGATATAATTTAGGAGTAATTTAAGCAGCTCATATATATTTCTTCTCTGAATTGGCACATTTTACCGAACATCATTAACGCGCGTTACATTGGGATTAAATGCTAAAAATAAATTTGGAATTTTTGGTATTCAAAGTAGGGACACAAATAGGTATAATTGGCGTCACCTTAAACTCACCACCCTACAAGCGCTTCTCTTTCTATCGCGCCCCATTACAAATTCAGGGTGCGTATTAACAATACATACGCTTCGTTATTAAGTTAAAGAAGGATAGATTTGGTAGCCATTGCTAGGTCAGGTAGGTAGTCTATTCTCAGTATTTGCAATAGTTGGGCCGTCCTGCAAATATAACCTATACTGTATCCAACGAGAGAATGGACTTGCACTCGAGCGAAAATTCGTCTGTTTTGGTCAGATCTCCGCCCCTTAGAACATTAGTTCAACGCCCCTAACGCCGACGCCAACGATAAGAATAAGAAGGAAAACACACTTACCAGTGCTATATCTGGACATACATACGGAAATGAACCACTATACACACAAAAACGAACCACTTAGAAGTTGTACAAGTTCTTTCACCTTTCTCGAGGATCTTCAGAGCAGTATACGATTTATTTCATTGATCATTTCCGTATGTATGTCCAGATATAGCACTGGTAAGTGTGTTTTCCTTCTTATTCGTCTATTTGCTTATTTCTATGTAATGAAATGCTACAAACCCAAGATTACTTTTCACAGAACAAATATGAATAGCAAAGAATTTCAAAGCTAATAAATATATCCAGGGTGAAAATTGGATTTTTTTCGAATTTTCGAAGAAACAATTAATACATACAACCAACAAATGATTTTAGTTTTGACTAAGCAAGCAATTTCTGTATCACTCCCTCTTTGAATGCTTCAGAACTCTATTGTATATGTAATTCAATATTTTCCCGCATATAGTTGGAAAAAGTAGTTGTTTTTCAATAGGTTCAACAAGATTTTATGCATTTTAAAGTTTAACATCTTCTGGATAACTGTATGCCTAATGCTTTTATATATAATATGTTCAAATAGAACAAATATAAATAGTAGACTAGGTTTGTGTATTCTAAGAATTTGAGTTTCGTCAAAAATTAATGTCATAAAACGTCACTGCAAGTGTTGGAGTATTAATATTTTAAATTCAAGTAAATGATCAATGAAATAAATCGTATACTGCTCTGAAGATCCTCAAGAAAGGTGAAAGAACTTGTACAACTTCTAAGTGGTTTGTTTTCGTGTGTATAGTGGTTCATTTCCGTATGTATGTCCAGATATAGCACTGGTAAGTGTGTCTTCCTTCTTATTCGTCTATTTGCTTATTTCTATGTAATGAAATGCTACAAACCCAAGATTACTTTTCACAAAAAAAAAATTATATATATATATATATATATATATATATATATATATATATATATATATATATATATATATATATATATATATATATATATATATATATATATATATATATATATATATATATATAATATAGAAGTAATGAAGTAACACTTAAAGAAAGTTTCTATGGGAAGAAAATATAGAACTAATACGCATGATATTAACTATGTGCACATTTGAATATTTCTTAAATATAAATTAATCAGGCATTCATAAGTAATAAATAATGCAGATATTGGCGCAAATCATTTTTGAAAATAAAAAGGTTTTCTGTATAGTGCAAAATTTTTGACAAGCACTGTATAAGATTATAAATACCCTTTTATTCAAAATAATATCTTTCGTCTTTGTCTCATCGCAACTAATTGGCGACAAAAAAAACTATTTATCTATTTATTTTTTAATAAATTTTATAACACTGTTGACTTACTAAGTTGATATAAACTTAGCAGGTCAACTTATTATTTTTAAAAAATCGCATCGGCGTAATTTGATAGCAACTAATTAGGGACAATAAAACACGTAGTTTCAAGTAATCCATTATTTTTTTAATAAATTTTCAAGTAGTGCTGATTTGCTAAGTAAACTTACCAGGGTAACTTGTTATTTAAAAAAAAATTGGTATCGACGTTATTCGATTGCAACTAATTAGCGATTAAAAATATAAGTGACTTTAGACGGTCTATCAATATTATATATTTTTTTATTCTACTTTCCCTGCTAACTTTACATCAAATTAGCAGGGCACCCTGGGAAAAAAACAATAATAGCGACAAATTCTGTCGACTGGCAACTAATTAGCGACTAATAAGCGGAAAATTTTCGGCATAGTATTTTTTTCATTAACCCATTCGGCATAGTAATTTTTCGATTAGCCCATGTCGCCCTGCTAACTTTATATTATACCTTTTTAGTTAATGTCAATGTCACTGTCAATAACAATAAAAAAAGAACCTTTATTTTCAAAATAATATCGACAAACGGGATTTTAATTTTTATATTAAAAAACCAAAGTATAGGAAAAATTATGCATAAAACTCAAATACAGGTTTGCTTATTAGCGTGTTATAGTCTGATATAGTCCTTATGACCTTTTTTGTATACGGCTGATACTGTAATAAAAATCGCACATATTTTCAGAATAAATTAATTAAATTTCATATTAGAAATATTTTCAGAGGTACAGAATGATTCCCTAGAACGGAGCACCGACAGTGGAGCTTTATTCTAATACAACACCCTATATATTTTTTAATGTTAATTATCTGTTTTCACCTAAAATCGATATTTCCGCAGATAGTTAGGCAGATATTTTCATTACGAACCTATAAGTTACTTATGCGTGACGACATTGTTCGGCATAATTATGAAACACGTCAACCTATTTTTTTAACGCATTGATTGGCGCAACAATTATTTTTCCAATTATTTTTCCAATTATATTTCCAATTATTATCAATTTTATTGGATTTATGTTTGAGCCACAGATTTTTCTTAAATTGAACCTCTCATATTTTTCAATAAAATTGAATACCTTATAGTTTTTTAGTCCAACGCCAACAGTACTATTAGGGGTTGCCTGTTTACTGTTTTTGAGATAGTTGGTTAACTAAATCAAGTTAAGCAAATTGCAGCTTTTGTTCATGACAGAAATTATACATAATCGAACAAAAACTATTGCATTCAAGAAATTTATTAAAAAAAACTGTTGAAAGACATTCTCAGATCAGTCATTCTAACCATTAATTTATTACATGACTCTCTTGAATTAATCAGGTTATGAAAAATTATAAATTTGAAAAGCAAGTAAGAATGAATTAAAATGGCATATTTAACTGAACAGTAGAAAATTGACATACTTAGCTATTAATGACGATTGATATTTATGTAAGGTGACTAATTAATATGAATGGGAAACGAGTGGTGTAAAGACTTACTTCGACAAAGTAGACCCCAAGTCGATAAAAATAAATTATCAACTTTGCTTAATTCAGTTTAAAGACTACCTAGATCGAAACATAAATTATTATCTGATTACGAACCGTTATTTCGTAATGAAAATGTCTAAATATCTGCAAAAATATATATTAGAGGTATTAACGAAAATTAATAAGACATTACTAACGAAAACTAAGTAAAATTAAATTTTCACATCAGAAATAAAAAAATATACATTTTTTCCCATTTTATCCATTTGAAAAAAAAATTTAAAACGTAGCTGGAAAATCATTTTAATGTCAATTGTGTTAAATATACATAATTGTGTTATTTTTAAAATTTTTGTTATGTGATTTTTTTTTGTGTTACATCTCATGGATGCATTATTATTACAGAATATATTACAGCCGGGCAACGAATTTCTACGCTAAACCTTGTCGCAGACATAATTTTCACATAACTCAGCAACGCATAACCGAAATTTAAAAATCCGTATATCGTTGGAAGGGAAATTTTACACATAGGTATTGATAAAATATATAGTGTGTTGTATTAAATAAAACATTACTCATCTATTTGGGTATTCTGCCACTCTCGAAAAAATAGATACAAAATAACAATAAAAGAGATACAATAAAAAAAAATTTTAAATACAAACATGACTAAATCAACCTCTACGCCGATGGATCAAAGGTTAGTTTTTGAAAAAAGTTTTTGGCTAATAAAGAAATCTCACACCAAAAAGCAGATTAACAATATAATAAATAACTTTAAACGTTTACGTTTCGAAAACTTATCCGCTTTCGTTCTCAAAACCTTAAGCACGACTGACACAGCCTATTATGACAGTTTATAATTTATTTTATTTTTCAAATTACAAACTGTCATATTAGACGGTATGTCAGTCGTGCTTAAGGTTTTGAGAACGAAATCGCATAAATTTTCGAAACATAAACGTTTATAGTGATGGATCTTGTATTGTTATATATATATTTTATATATGTAAAGTGCCATTATTACCAACGTTACATAAAAAATAAGGTTCACTTCTTAATAGCAACATTTAGCTATTTAGCTAGCATGGCGCAGTTAGTTTTTTTATCTGACGTTTCGTATTCTTGCAACTATCATCAATTTAATTTCTTTAAGCTTCTCGGAGAGAGAGAGAGATATCCAACATCGGTTAAATAAAGGTAAAGTTGCGTATCCATGGGGCCAACACATTGATCCAAAAAAATCTCCCTTAATTTTCTTCGTGTTTTTAATATTAGAAACAATCAATTAGATCAAGACAATTAGAAATTTTGTAAAATCGTTTTTATTAGAAAATCGATTGACGATTTTCAAAAGCCATGTTGTTCGTCCCTTAGTTACGCAACTTTGTACCCTGTATATCGGATCCTGCACCCTGTATATCGGATGATAGAGAATTTAATTTTGCATTATCTGCTTTAGAAAAAATGTGTCTCGTTTGAAATACAATAAATTTCGTGATTTGAAGTTACTAAAATGTAACGTCAAAAACTGAACACCCTTTATATTATTGAATCGGTTTTAATTTTAGGGTGTAAGTTACTTTATGTTCTTTTAAGGAAATTTTAAGGATTTTATGAAAATTTATAATAAAATAATTCATGAAGATTTATCATTTAGTCGTGAGTGTTTTTTATAGGATATTTCACAATTTTTACAGTATGGCTCAAAACATATAACTACATGTATATACGCAAACAGGTTGGTTTCGGTAACTTTTGCGCTGCTGGGTATGCCATTGTGATAACAATACTTCACTTCTACGAGATTCTAATGCAGCCTGATTTCAGCGTAAATGCTGGGAATGTTTGTGGTGGGGTGCGATAGACAGCGTTGCACTCGAACAGTGATGACTTTAAGCTGACGCCGCTAATAAATTACATGATAACATTTGGCAGATTTGAATAAAAGTCAGTAGATATAAATAAATCCGATTTAGGAACTACTTACTGCAGTAAATTACCCTCCAAATACAATATGGAGACCAAACATGAGCTTAAAGAGAATGATATAGGGCGCAAAAATTAAATATCGTGATATAATCTATTTCTATTGCTATTTCTAACTATTTACATCGCCTTCATTACATAATTACAAAAAACATTTTAAGCACTACTACATGTCCTAACCTAGCTTTAATTTGTTTAATACGTATTACTTCTTCTTAAAGCTGGACTTTTCGAAGAAAATGAGATACACGAGAAAGCGTTCAAGTTTGCAATCGACAGAATCAATGCCCTCCAAGAGCAAGACGACTTCACTTTAGTACCATTAGTAAATAACGCCATCAAAGATGATCCCTTCCCTGCTGTGACAGTCCTATGTGTCCTATTAAACCTAGGTGTAGTTGGAGTATTTGGACCGAGATCGCACTCCAACATAGAAACGATTCAATCCTTTTGCGATACTAAAGAGATACCTCATATTATAACCAAGTGGAACTACTTTCCCCAAAGGGACGGCACAGAAATTAACTTCTATCCTCACCCCCCTATACTGTCCATGGCATATTATGATATCATCATGAAATGGGAGTGGAAAACATTTACTGTTCTCTATGAAGACGATGAAAGTCTATTAAGGTTGTGCAGCTTGATAAAAAACGCTAAGGATAGTGGGATACAAGTTATTGTCCAGCAGCTAGACAAATATAAAAGTGGAAATTACAGGTAAGGCTGTATCGATTTAGTATTATGTCGTCTATACTGAGCAATATTACCTTTTATTTGGTCTGATCAATTAAAATTATCAGAACAGCACTGAAGGCAGTTAAAGCTACAGGCCAGAAATTTTTCGTTGTTGATTGCCAAATAGAAAATCTAAAGGAAGTTTTACTACAATTCCAACAAGTCGGACTCATGACTGAGAATTACAATTATTTCTTAACTAATCTTGATGCGCATACTGAAGATCTATCACCATTCCTGCACAGCGAAACCAATATTACTGGGGTAATAATATTAAGAGTAAATAGGAGCATAGTTTGTAAAATATGTCGTGCTACTTTCCAGATTCGAATGGTAAACCCTGAAAAAGAATTTGTCCAAACTATTAGCCGAGAACTCTATGCAGGCGACGATATCGTCTTTCCGGATTTCGCTGCATGGAACTTAAAAATAGAGACGGCACTGATCATAGATGCTGTTCATATGTTCTCCACTGCGTTAAACGATAGGAAGAAGCAAAGTTCTCTACCGATTATAAACAACAATAATATTCTGCCGTGTAATGAGTCCAGTAGCTGGGAGCATGGTTACAGTGTTATCAACCTGCTAAAAACTGTAAGTAAACCATTTAACTTCCATCCCTTGTTGTTATACTTGGTAATAATATAGGACCTTATTAATTAATAAATTTAGTCCCGATATACGCGGCGACGTGAGTCAAATTTGACGAGTCAAATTTGGGCCACATATCCGTACATGCTTTGTTGACTTCACTTGACTTTTGACTTCTTAGTAGCTAGGTATTATATGCGTTACATTAACATATTCCTTAATTCAGAATTCATATGAAGGGCTCACTGGCTCAGTAAGATTTAATACGGAGGGTTTTAGAAGCGATTTTGAGGTTAACGTTTTCGAAATTGGAGAAGGGGGAGTTTCAAGCATTGGCTCATGGAATTCTTCTACTGGTCTCAATGTCACTGGAAGACCGGTCGAGGATCATGTTATGGAAGAAGATAGTTTGCGAAACAAAAGCTTTATTGTTATAACAACTTTAGTAAGTAAACTGGAAAATAATTATCACATTATAATACGCAGATATATTGTTGGCAACTTTTTTTAGACTGATCCTTATGGTATGTTGAAAGAAACTTACGAGACTCTGACAGGCAATGATAGGTTCGAGGGTTTTGGGATAGATTTGATACATAAGTTATCTGAAATGGAAGGTTTCAACTACACTTTCATCTTAAGAGGGGATAAGAAAAATGGCGCGCAGGATCCAGTTACAGGAAAGTGGTCTGGCATGATAGGAGACCTCTTGGAAGGGGTAATAACAGATACAATTTTGACATTTTGTAAAGCAAGAGAATCATCAAATATACCTACATGTTAAACAAATGAATATTAAACATTTTCAGAGAGCCGATCTCGCAATCACAGACTTTACTATAACTTACGACAGAGAGGAGGCAGTTGACTTTACTGTTCCCTTTATGAATCTGGGCAAGTGACAAATTAAGTAGTACAATACATAAATTAATGATTAATGTATCTGATGACATTTCAGGAATCAGTATTCTTTTCAGAAAACCCTCAAACGCGCCCCCAAGCTTCTTCTCCTTCGCCGATCCTTTTGCCCTTAACACGTGGGGAGCGCTAGGGGTAGCATTCCTTCTGGTTGCATTCTCACTGTACATAATGGGAAGGCTATGCCCAGATGAGTGGACCAACCCCTACCCATGTATTGAAGAGCCTGAATATCTCATTAATCAATTCAGTATCTCAAACTCCATCTGGTTTGTCACTGGAAGTCTTATGTGTCAAGGGTCTGAAATCGCTCCAATGTAAGTGATTATCATTGCTTATACTGGGGAAGAACTTGTGCACTTTTCCAGAGCCATGTCGACTCGAATGGTGGCAGGTGTATGGTGGTTCTTTTGTCTGCTCATCGTGGCGTCTTATACCGCCAATTTGGCTGCCTTTTTGGCCACGGAGAACCCTGTAGAGCTTTTCACTGACCTGCAGAGTCTGTATGATAACGCTCCCATTCATGGGATCAAATACGGGGCCAAAGATGGAGGAGCAACAGAACGTTTCTTTACGGTAAATTATCCATCTTAACAAATGTGTTTTAATCAGTAAGTAGGTATATTAGTACATATTTTCAGACGGCAGAGGACGGTACTAAGCAAAAAATTGGCCAGCATATATTAGAGCACCCCGAAGATGAAGTCAAAGAAAATGATGAAGGTGTACGGAGGGCGGAAACCGAACTGTATGCTTTTTTCATGGAGTCAACTTCTATAGAGTATAACACTCAAAGGCACTGTGGCTTACAACAATATGGTGGCCTACTTGATGACAAAGGATATGGTATCGCCATGAGAAAGAGTAAATCTTAATTTATATAGTTTTTTATTTTGCATTAATGATGTAGGTAATAGCCATTTTATGTAAAACTTATGGTATTTATTGGTAATATATTTTATATGCGCAATCTGCGCCGTCAGCACTGCTTCTTCAGTGTTTTATCTCTGTCTAAATAATAATAATAATAAATACAAATTCTTTATTGCACAATGTAAAGTAAATATACAAATACGCAAAGGGTAATTCTTCGTTACAGACATTCTTCTACGGTACCCAACATACTTAGTAATATAATAACAGTAAATAGTAAAATGTCTAAAATTACAAAATTATTAAAATAGAAATATCGGCGTACCTATAAAAAGGTATTGCATATTTGTAAGTAAATAAATAAAACATAGATGGTAGAGCATATAAATAAAACATACACATAGTTTAACCGTTGGTTCAACCAAAAACGGCTTCTCAATAAATTACCTAGTGGCTGGCGTTTTCATTTGTTTTCGTTGTTAACTTGAAAATTAATTTAAACTGTCACCCGCATATTAATTTTAACTAATCAATTTTAAAAATATTTTTATTTTTTGGAGCCTAAAAAATGTTGTGTGCACCTCGGCCGAATGATCTGTCTCGGCCTTATCCGAAGATAACTTGGCCTTGGCTGTGCCTTGGCCGCAAACTTCGGATTCGGACGAGAAAATTCAACTTTACGGCCTTGATACACAAATAACTATACGAGTAGAATATTATAGTATAGTATTATAGTAAGTAATATCCTAAAGGGGCGTACAGACATGCAACAGAACACCGTAACGTAACTCTACCACGCAACGTGTTCTGTTGCGCGACGTAGTTACGCTGCGATGATTTTTTTTTAATTCAAGGTGCAACAAAACATCGCCGCGAAACGTCAGCGCGAAACATTTAGGCGTCCCACCAGATATACTTAGTTGTTGTTTGTAATTCAACAAGATGGACGTTGCGGCTACAGCATATATAGTTGCAGCATTTTTTTCTTGCATTCGTCACTTGTAGCACCTGCACTTGTTGCGACATCTTTCCACGCATCATTTTTTTTACTTTGTTATAGTAGGTATTTATATTTTACTTTGTTAGTTTGTTATAGTATTTGGGATGTTTTGGATTCCATAAAATTTCCTTCTGTTTATAAATTTCGATAAAATTAATTACAGCGTCTTCCGTACACACCATTTTTATCGACATCTAGATACAAACTGAATATCAACGCTACTTGACACGCAGACACGTCCACACCAGCAAATTTATAGTGCAACATCGGCGCGAACATTTCTTTGATGCGACGACGACCGATAACCGACAACCGATGGGACGCTGCGATGTTACTCTGTTACTCTGTTACGCTGTTACTGTAGTGTTACGAAGTTGCAGAGTACCGTCCAGACTTGATACGCGGTGAAGTTACGTTACGGTGTTCTGTTGCATGTCTGTACGCACCTTAAGGGCATCTAATTTTTCTGAAAAAAATCGAAAAAATACGTTGCTAGGTAATATTTTAACAAGAAGCATGAGCGCTGGTGGCAACACAAAATCCGAGTCGAGGCGAGTATTTTTGCACCTGCACGAATGCATTTTGTTAAAATATTACCCAGCAACGTCTTTTTTCGATTTTTTTCACAGGAAAAATTAGATGTCCGAATGGTATTTGACAAGACTATTTCACGAGTAACAGATTATTCTGCATACACATAGCTTACATACTACCTATTATACTTGCATACATAATAAATATGTAGGCATTAATTTGAAAACTGAAAAACATGTAATTTATTTAATCACAAAATACTACAAACTTAATTATTTATGGTACAATTAAAATATAAATTGCAACTTTGGTAAACAGTAGGGGTATTGTTTGAAATCTTTGTTAACTCATTGATAACGTTGGGTGTAGGTAAATCATTAATGTTGTCGATGGGTCCAGCTGTACAGTAAGAAGCTCGAGGAGTGGCTGCAGGATCCTCTATTTTCTATTTTTTAGCTGGAGGTTCTGAGGCGTCACTTCTAAGGGTGTTTATGATGTTGGAATAATGCTTAATTGTTGTTCACCCACTCCTCCTTTAGCCAGGTTACTGACTGCTGTCGACAGCATAGAGCGGTTTGTTATTTTTATTTCTTTTGTATTTAACCCTGCCTTATCTGCTGCTTCTTTAGTTCATTTCGAAAGTTCGTTTTTCCCACTGGAGTGTGTTTGTACCATCCACTTGATTGTTCTTTATTCCATGATGGGTTTACTGTTAAGAATAATTTATTAGTTGTTATTCTAGATGAACGTTTAACCATTAGAATTTTAAAAAGACGGACTGGAAAAAAGGTAGAGTTCTTCGTCTTGGGGACCATCCATTTACTATCGGCCTTTTTTTCTCCACCCTGGGCCGATTTATTGAAGAGAGGATTATATTCTACTCTTCCTAAAAAGTAGGATTTTTGAAAATCAGTTATTTTAAAAAATATGTAATTACGTTATCTACCTATTTTAATCCCAGAATTATCCACTTCCTCTTTAAATAATGAACTCTGCAATTGACTGCTTCTCCACCTCTCCGCAGGCAAGTTCTATTGAAGCGATATGGTAAAATGTTCGCTGGAGTCCCGCCGAAGTGTCTTCGTCCCATAATAAAACCATTGTGTACTATTCTTCCAATTTTAATGAAGCAGAGCTCAATTTCCTTTTATTGGCGCACATCTGCAAATTCCTTCGTCTCGTATTACGAGCTTCCCTACTAGACTTAAAGATAATATCTTTAACTGGAGCAAAAATTATTTTCCACTTCATAAAATACATCTCTTTCATTTTTTTGCAACGGTGTGCCACATTGCAATCTTTCAGGATTAGGTTTAGTTGCTCTAAACTTGTAGTTTCCAAAAGCTCTGGATGTAGTGACGAATGGATTTTAACGGTATTGTACGGTACACTTTTCTCAATTGCCAGATCAATATTAGTCATAGAATCACTTCCAAAGCGACTCATTTTCACTGTATAAGCTGACTAGCAGTGTTTAAAAACAATATTACAAAATTTATTGACAATAAAATCTGAAAAATTATTTAGCTTCGTTTTCTGGTGTCCTAGGAGACCATAATTACTTGTTATCAAACGTATTGTAATTTTTGATGACAAGAGCAGTCAAGTTTTGCCGCAGGTAAACTCTAAAAACTGCTGACAGGTCCTGTCATAGAGTTTCTCCATCTGCAAACCAATTGTAATTCAAAATTGCGCGTTTGTGATTGGTGGAAATAAAGAGGAGGGAAATAGTCACTAGTAATCTTCGTAGTACTTGAATTACTACCGGAATTATTTCCGAGAACATGAATTTTTTGAAAATTAACTAATGATAATCTAAAAAAATTTATGCTCGAGGAGATATATCCAGTAGAAATTCAAGAACGTGGGAGAATCGGAAACAAAATTTCACACCAAAATAATATATAAAATTAGAGCATGCCATTTTCCTTTAGAAATTCCAGAAGGAAAATAAAATTACCAAGTTGGCTATGTGCCTATCAACAGATAAAATATGTGTCACTGATACCATTTTGTCCAGTGCTGTTTGTAGAATGTCTCGTTTCGAGAAAGAAAGTGTGGAAATTATAAGGCAAGAAATTCAAAATTTAACACCACATAAGTAATACTAAAAAGAATAAGGCAAGTGCATGGAAACAGTTCATAGAATTTTGTAACGAAAAATCTTACCAAATTGAAAATTCATCTATTTTACATATATTACATAGACTATGCATTTTTAGTCTCATATATTACAAGACTATGCATTTAACATGATGAAACAGATTATAAGGAAAGCGTTGTTAAATTGATGTGGAACAGTGCTGTCAAACAATTGCAAGAAATGATGTTCACTAAATTTCAAATTAAATTTGATCCATTTTCCGGTGTTGAATTTATGGAAGCTAGATCCTCGTGATGCAAAGCGTTGAAAATTACAAAAGATCCTTCTAAAAGAAAATTAAGTTCTGCAACATTATCCAATGAAGATTATAACAGAATTCTTGACATGTGGGACGAAGACACGCCAGAGGGTCTTCAACGTAAGTCTTTCCACGTTTCTTTCCGGGAACTGGCCTGGCGAGGTGGGGAAGGATGTTCAGCTATTGTAAAATACTTTGTGGAGGAAAAGATCGACCGAATTTGAGAGGAGGAGAACTGAAAATGATCAAAAATGCCTCCTCTAAAATGATACGCCTATGGAATTTTGTTTCCTTCGCACCTCATCTCCCTGAGCCGTCCATATGTTGGTGATGAATCACTCTGCACTATTTAAGCACCGCAGTATATACTTCTTTATAAAGAATGGTGAATGGTGAAAAATAGTGATGTGTAGCACTATTTAAAAACAGTTCGTTATTTAGCTAGTAGCCAAAAATTGGGCCCCAGATTTCCTATTATTGCAAATTTAATATACTTCAAAAACGATTATAATGGTATTTCATAAAAAGTCAGTCCTTCCGGGTCAAAATCGACAAAAACTGAAAAAAGGTAGAAAATTCCGCTTTTCTTGATTTTTGACAATGACCCGGTCGTCTGCCGATTTCTCTTTCATCATAAATGACAAACCCACTTTTTATGTTTAATTTGACTGAATTAATTTGCAACCGAATCATTAGGAAATATTGATGATAAAATTGAAAAATTACATCAAATAATTATATTAATAATAATTTTTTGCCAGATTTTGTGTTATAAATATTGTGATAAAATTGCTACTATATAACCTACAATTAAACAATATTATTGGTATATTTTAATCATTTAGGGCTATTCTCTATATATTAGATGCTCTGTTTAATTTAACACGTTTTTTCTGTCTTAAGATTACCCTTACCGGAAGAAATTGAGTACGGCCATTTTAAAATTACAAGCCTCGGGCGTGGTAGATGACCTCAAGAGAAGATGGTGGGAAGAAAGGAGAGGAGGTGGGCAGTGTTCCGTAAGGCTTACATTAAACAAACCATTATTTACGAACTATATTTTATTTCTTTCAAGGGACAAGTAGATGCCGCGGAAGCGACTCCCTTAGGACTTAGAAACGTAGAGGGTTGTTTCTATGTAACAATTTACGGTACCATTCTGGCAGTTCTGTTAGTCGTCCTGGAGCACTTAATCTATGTGGCAAGGGTTAGCAGGAAGGCGAGGATCTCATTCCGAGAAGCGTTTATGGAGGAGTTTAGATTCTACACCGATTTTAATAGTAATGTTAAGCCCGTTCTGAGCAACGCCTCTTTGGATAAGTCGAAATCGGAGTCGGAAGAATTAAAAAAATCTAAAACAAAATCGAGATCAAGGTCGAGATCTCCACCAACCTCCAAGTCTAAATCCTCGAAGGACAGTCGCCAGACGAATAGCAATGGAAATACCAGCTCTCCTATACCATATGGCTTTATTTTGTCCCCTTCCGAGGAACGTTTTCGAGATACACCATAGATGCAATAAAGTCCATAAACTTTAAAAAATTGTTCAATACATAAATTATCTATATCCTGTATAATAATAAATTATCAATAATAAAATTAGCCAGTTCAATGTAATAGTGGTAGCATAACATATATTGGGGGCGCGTATGTAAAAAAAATCGAGTGCCTTTAAATGATTAAAGTGTACAGGATCAAAAAATATCTATAACATACAGTCAAGAATACCGTGGTACCGGTTAATACATCAAAATTTAGTGCAGGGGCGTCCGTAGGGGTAGGTATAGAACTAAAAATAATTATTTTTAGTTTCATAGGCTTTGCACTAAATTTAAATTACACACCCTAACAAAAATAAGCTACAAGAGTTGCGAAAAAACATTATTTAATATTATACCTGTAAGCCGGTGGCGTACATTCAGCATTTATTTAAAGTAATTATTTCAAAATTCAAGTTCTTCTTCTGACAGATCTTGGTCAGATTCTACTAATTGTTCCTGATTTTGTATGCAAAGCCATATTTTCGAGGTTAGTTGATTTTGAGCACATTTACAAGGAGGTCTACAACGTCCCTTTTTAAACGAACATGACGTTAGTTCCAATAAGTCATATCCAATAAGCCAGGCAAAAAATTACCATATTCTCGAATAAATTCGCATTGGTTATTTATTATCCGACCGTATCTAATTACACGGATACGGAAGAGTTTGTTTAGCAATACGAGAACGTTGCTAAACCATTGCCTGGAAATGTGCCCGTTGTATGGCTGGCATCAGTGAGTCCTTAGTAGGAGGTACATTTTTCCATGAAGCCTACTTCTTGGAAGACATCAGCCACCTTAATTCCCCTAAATCTGAAACAGCCCACTATCGCTGTTTCAGAGCATACACTTTGCAAATAAATTTCTCAATAGATTTGTATGTTGACGCTGGTATCTCTTCTGATATTCCCAAGCATATTATGCCTTCCAATATTTCAGTATCAGCAGCAAATAGCTCTTCTATTACCATTATCTTTAAAAGCTTGCGAGACATAATAAAGTTCTCTGGTAAAGCATTCCTTTGTACAATTTGCTTATAAACACGTTCAAGACTAGCCACATTCATCACCTTCTATCAGAAATTCACATAAAGTTTCCGAAAAACTCAACATCAGGTTCTTCTTCTGGAACGTTTTCCTTTGATTCAGAACCATCGTTTTTTTTCTTTAAATGTTATGGTCATTAACGGTGGTGTAACATGAATTATGCTAATATGTATCACGAACATGTGCGTATCTAACGGTTGCTGGCAATCGCTTAATTTACCTTGTAAAATTCTGTTGTTACCAAGTGTTGCTGCAGTTAGTAAATTCAAGTCAGCCAATTCAATCTGCATGAAATGTATGATCTGAAAACGAGTTTCTTCACGTTCACAAAAAATATATTTGTTTTTATCGACACCTGTGTCAGTAGAATCGTTTTTAGGGTTATTAAGCGTTGTATGGTATTTTTTCTGGAGACGCTCAAAATACGATTTGTTCGTGCAAGTAGCATGACAAAACTTATGGTAACCGGTAACCTCCATTATTATTTTTAAGGTCATTGTCATTGAACGATTTTTAAACCTATTTAGTATGTTTATATATTCCTCATCTAACCACAGTATCCGCTGATTAATGGTTAATAAAAGTATTTCATATGACTTTGAGTACGTTAATTTTTCTTTGCTTTTGGACTTTTGGCAAATAATGCAAAATTTACAATCAGTTTTCCACTGTGTCTGTTCTGTGGAATAAGCATCCACTTTGGCAACAACATCCATATTTGCACTAAAAGAAAGAAAATGTAGCATCAACAAATAAATATACAATGTATAGGTCCACTTACAAAATTGAGTGACTGTTTAACTCATTTCCGAGTTAAATTTACGATAGCAAGGTGCATAATTGCATATATACCTATGGCAGCCGGTAGGTATGAATAAAATAAAGAATATACCATAGATTATAGATTAATATATTATGAGCTGTGCTTGTGTCACAAGAATATGCTTGTGTTTGGCACTGCCTCGTGTCACCAGGGACAACCAGTGTCACTCGTGTATATACAGGGTGTCCCGTAATAACGTGTACAACGGAAGACTACAGATTCCTGGACTCAAAATAGATAGAATAAGACTAATTCACCGGTATACTAAATCACTTCGTTTGGCCGCTAGATGGCCTCAAAGTTTGAAAAAAAATTGTAAATAACTGGAATAGGGATTAATCGATTTTGATAATTTTTGGAGTGTGAACTTTTGCTCCCAATCGACACATTTTGGTGATATACTGAGTGTTTTTTAATACTTATAACTCCTAGAAAATTGATGTACGGCGATAATATCCGTTCATAACTTTTTTTCCTTTGGTGCAATAATGACAACTATTTTTTATTTGATAGGTGATACCATTTGAAAGCTTTTAGGTCTCATAAAATTTTTATTAAATTAGCGATTTAGGTACAAAAAAATATTTTTTAGATGTCCAACATCATCTTGCCACCCATACTACAATATTTAACGAAGTGCTAGTAGGCACTGATTTTGTACTGGTTGGCGATGCAAAAAAATGTCACTGCTGTCAAGTTAAAATTTGAATTTTATGTCGCCGAGGGAATATTCTTTATTAATTGTCGTTGATTAATCATGGCGTATACAAATTCAGAACTAACTGACAATACTGACATGATAATGGTGTTGAGTTTCTGTAAAGGAAACTGTTGACAAAGTAGGTGTAAGGTGAGCGTTTCCCGAATAGGCAGGTGCCCAACCACCAAACATTCTCGAACATTTAGAGACGTCTGATGGGTGGCAAGATGTTGGACATTTAAAAAATATTTTTTTGTACCTAAATCGCAAATTTAATAAAAATTCTATAAGACACCTAAAAACTTTCTAATGGTATCACCTATCAAATAAAAAATAGTTGCCATTATTGCACCAAAGGAAAAAAGTTATGAACGGATATTATCGCCGTACATCAATTTTCTAGGAATTATAAGTTTTAAAAACACTCAGTATATTACCAAAATGTGTCAATGGAGAGCAAAAGTCCACTCCCCAAAAATAATCAAAATCGATTTATACCTATTCCAGTTATTTACAAAATTAAATTTTATTTTATAAGCCCTGAGGCCATCTAGCGGCCAAACGAAGCGATTTAGGATACCGGTGAATTAGTCTTATTCTATCTATTTTAAGTCCAGGAATCTGTAGTCTTCCGTGTTGTACACGTTAATTCGTGCTTCGTGTATCATCAGATATCAGATGACAGATGACATTTCCGGCTCTTTTTAAATGCGATATTGTGATACAGGCGTTTAGAAACGACATTTTGCTTGTAATTATTATTCTCTAGGTATACATAGAATGAATATTATTTCTGTCGCTTGATATTTTGTGTTCCACTGTTGATTCAACTTATGATTTCATAGAATGTATGTAAAACTATTACTCGTATACATTTTGATGCAAGGGGCGTTTTGTGATAAAGTAGATCATTTTAACGTTGGTAAGTACTGAAACTATTTGAATTATTATATTATACCTAATATAATAATACCTAATATTATTATCAGGTAGTACGTTACATACTTTGTTTCTCTGATATGCTGATTCCGGGTTTATTCTAGCAGATTATTCTATATCTTTAGTTTATTTATCACAAAAAATTACATGCATAATGTACCTCTAGACTGCGTGCATATGGAGTTAACTAGAAAAAAAATAATTTTTTTCCTCCATGGGCTACGTAAAAGGGTAAGGTGTCATATAACGTCTGGTGGGTTAATTTAACAACTCGTAATTTCTTTTAACTTTACTTTAAGTGAGTGACTACTGCACTGTCCAGACAGTACTCCTAAAAAGATTAGTACACTGTCTAGACAGAGGTGTCAGCGTTTTCCACGTAACAATCTTAAAAATATTATTGGGAAACGTCTGCCAAGGAGAAAGACCTCCTTGGCAGACCTTATGGACCTTATGCCATGTTCATGTATATGTGTACCTGTATGTGGTTAAATAAAAAAAAGCAAAACTACTGCGATGTTCGAATGCGCAAACCTTGGTACTGCAAGCAAATGCTATACCACTGAGCTACCAACGCTACAGCAAACGTCTGATGAAGACAGCTATACAAGTCATAACGCTGACACCTTTGTCTAGACAGTGTAGTAATCTTTTCAGGAGTACTGTCTGCACAGTGCAGTAGTGACTTCCTTACTATAATCATGCTTATGTCTTGCTTATATGGTCAGACAACCAAATATACTTCATATGACAGCTACCATCTACAGAACGATAAATATTGTGAAGAAATTGTGATTACCTCACCGTTTAGACTGTGTATATGTGTTCTTTGGTGTTCTTTAGTTCTCCAGTCGGACAACTTCTTACATAAGAAAATTCTAGTCTTAAATATCCTAGTCTTTACTTCTAATCGTGTTTTAAAAAAAAAACGAATATCTATAGTATATCGTGTTTACAAAGCACACTTAGCAAGTTAACTTACTTGATTTTACTGTTGTAGTATATTAAAAAAGGTGAATCATAAATATAGATACCCATTGTTATCATTGGAAAAAAGACATGCATGGTTTTTATTTCTTAAATTTTTTATTTTTTGCCAGAAATTATTAGTAACATTTGAAGTATATTAGATAGAGCAATAATAAAAATACCATCCGATAGATCTCATCGCGCTTTGTTTAATGGTGCATGTAACTCATTTTTGTAGTATGTCGACTTACTAGATTTTTCTATTGTACGTCAAATATCATATTCGTAAGTATGAGTGAGTGTAAACCTCGGGTAGATGCTTAAGTAGGATAGTACAGAACAGAAATAGCAAAATTATATAGGTAGGTATATGTGATAGATAGCTATATATTGACATTGACCGTTTCTTTTCAGCACACTATTTAAATATTTCTGTTCTGTGCTATCCTGCATAAAAACATCAATATTTTTGTTTGAATATTTTTGGGGATTTGAGGCTTGAATATACCTTTATATTATGCCCATTCGGTGCCACTGAAATACCAATTCAGCCAATGAAGTATCACTAGGTGCATAGAAAAAAGAGCTTATACAGAAGCGAAGGTAACATCGGTCCCTTTTATGTTGGAGGGGCCATTTTCAGGGACTTTGTACTACTTGTTACACTGAGAGAAATGTGATTAATATTAGAACATAATTATGTGTGTGATACATGACACTAAAACCTGCACGAAAAAAAAGTGTTTTTACAATAGCAAAATATTGTAAATGAAAAGGTAGTTGAATGCGTGTTTTTGTAAACCAAGCCAGTAGGTAATATATGTATATATAGCCCATGTAAGCATATTGATTGTTAGAATGAATGTTAAGTTACTTGGGATTATTTAAACCTGTTGTTATAAGAGAATTTTTCTGTTAATCATAATTCAAATTATATTACAATTTACAATTGATGGGATTAACATTTCTACGTCATGTAAACAACAAATAACTGAAACTTTAAACTGAAATTTTATTTATGGTTAGTATACACTAATTGTACGCACAAATGCAATAAATTTCTGTAAATCTTGGTGTAAGTTTAAAAATTTTACTAATAGAGTTACATACTAGTTTTTTTAATTAGGTATAACTTGGAAACTTGCTGGCTCAGGGTAGGTTTCAAGGTAGTCGCTAGTGAAGTTTACGTACCAAAAAAACAATTGCTGTGAATGGGACATGAAGTGACTGAGCAAATGATTCGAAGTGCAACATCGAAACAAACGCCTATTCACCTGTTCTCGAAGGACATCCCCGAAAAATACAAACAAATCCTCCTTTATGAGCCATCACTACTACACAAAGAACAAATCATATAAGAGAACACATAAAATAATTAACTCAATAACTCACTATTGTAACAAAAACACTCAAAAAATACAATTCAAACCAAATGAATGTTAAACAAAAATATCACCACACGTTTGTATAAGCAAAAGGGAGGTTGACAACGGTAGGTACTACTTGTTAAACACATGCGCACTGAAATTTGGTTTTGGAGGGAAGCCGCTTCTGTATAATCTCTCTCTTCTGTGCTAGGTGCTTATATATCATATAGTGTTGCAAAAGCTTAATTAGTACACCCATATAATCTATGTAGAATTACTATGACTATGCCTATGGGAATGTGATTAGGGCCTAAGTATAACAGTTAAGTAATTTTTGTTCACATTGCAACAATAAAATGATTGTTTAGGTGTGTTGCTGGAGAACAAGGACCAGGAACTTCTGTACGATTTCGTAGTTGACCTAGCAAATTCCAAGCAGGGCGATGGTGATGTCAAAATCAATCTAGTGAAGGCTTTTGTTGAACCGGACAACCCTTTCTCTGCACTTAAGGGAGCATGTTCACTTTTAAAACATGCAGTAATTTCCATATTTGGCCCTACATCACCCTCTAGTATAGATGCTGTGCACTCTGTATGTAGAGCTAAACATATACCGCACCTGTTAACCAATCCATATATTAATTATACGAAAAATTTTACACTGGATTCAATACAATTAAATTTTTACCCCAGCACTGGTCTGACGAAAATGTTTCTTACCATATTAACTTATTTGGGATGGAAAGAATGCACAGTACTGTATCCAAACATTGATAGATTATCATGGTTCCAGGAATTTATAGATCAAGCGAAGTATAAAGATCTTGTTGTACATATCATAAATGTGAATCTAGATCCACATGGCTATGGAGATTTTAGGTAGGTAATTAAGTACGTACAGTGGGAAGCATTGTAGAAAACACTTTTTCAAACTAGGTGTAATTCTTAGCTTTAACCATTGACTGAAGGAACTAGAAACATGCACAAGTCATTGTGAAATCTTTTACTATGAGGGCACTACAAGACAGCAGGTCCGGTCATATTTCCTATATTACCATGGAAACAGATAAATGAGCAGCTTGAATCAGTTCGCTCTTTGATTTCTGTTCAGTCCAGTTTACCAGCGCCACGCACACTCGAGTGCGCATGCCCAGAAAAGGGGCAATGGGGCTGCTTCGCGCCCTCAGTATGTTTTTTCTTGTCTTATCTGAGAGTATGCTAAGTTAAGTCGACATGTAGACATGTAGTAAGTCGTATCTTGAGTTCTCTGTTACTCAAATAATGTATACCCTTAAAGTGTGTATTTGGCTAGTAAAGCTGTTAAGTTTAGCATGGTGTAATTTAATTTAATACAGTCCACACCCAATTAAGATTAGTGTAAGGAAGAGAGTAATAAGGTTTTACTCATCTGAACCATTATAACATGGTCCTTCGAGCCGGATGGAAAAACATCATCATGCATGTTGCCGCTAGCCAGTAGCAATCCAGTAGTATCCAGATTTTCACCGCCAAGCAACCAGACGGGAGGAACAAAAAACAGTAAGTGTGCATATCACCATCTGTCTCTGTCCTTCATATTATAACCGTATATATCGCGCTCTATTTGTACCACTTGTTGATGTAGTATTTTATTTTATACCTACGACTAGGTAGGTATAGACTTGTATCTTGTTTACAATATTTTTAAAAGCGAAATTAGTGGGCTAGCACTAATGTTCATTTTACCAATTTATTTATCACGGGTTTAAATAATAATGGAAAAATTAAAAATAATTAGAAGCACGATTAAGGCACGGTTAGCCAGAGAACACAATAATTTCAAAGAGTTAGATAGAGATAACTTAAACGGCGATGTAATCGCTTCTTTAGCAGCCAGGCTAAACAAAATTGATCCACTATTGGAAGAATATAACAATGTGCAATCACAAATATATACCCTAACGGCAAAGGAGGGTGAGGTAACCCTATCAGAAATAAAAGAGCGAGAGATATTTGAAAACCAATATTTTGACATAGTAGGGCTTATGCAAAATACGATTGAGAGTTTCAAGAAAATTGAAATTAGTAGTGTAGCGCCAAATGTTATACCCCAGTTTACTAATCCAATAAGGCAAGCAAGTAATGTACAATTACCAACCATAAATTTACGTACTTTTGACGGCAAACTAGACAATTGGAATGAGTTTCACGATGCATTCATAGCCTTAGTACATAACAATAAAAATGTTGACGAGGTTTTAAAATTCTATTATTTAAAAAATTCGTTAGCCAAAGAGCCAGCTCAAATAATTAAAGCTATACCAGTCACAGCCGCTAATTATGAAATAGCTTGGAAAAAGTTAAAAAATAGGTATGAAAATGCTGGTGTAACCATACAAAACCATATTAAAGCTATATGGGAGCAACCCAGCTTAATAAAAGAATCTCACCGAGATTTAAGAGATCTTTATGATAATACAATGGTCAGACTTAGGCAACTAGAGGTCTTAGGAGAAAATATAGATGGTTGGGATAGCCTTATAATTTACATGCTAGTGTCAAAATTCGACTCCGTAACAAAACGCGAGTGGGAAACGCTTTGTTTAGATAATAACAAAAAACCAGATATGACACATATGACTAATTTTCTGGATAAAAAGTGTCAATTGCTAGAGAAATTGCAGGCCGATAAACCGCAATCAAATAATATAAATAAAGGTAAAGTTTATTCAAATAATTATGTAACGACCTCAGCGAGTAAACATAAATATGCATGCTTTTTTTGCAAACAAGCCGACCATTCGGTATATCACTGTAATAAATTATTAAATCTAAGACCACGAGAAAGATACGAGCAAGTTAAACAAGCAAGGCTTTGTGCTAATTGTTTGAAGCCAGGGCATAATGTGTCCGAGTGTACATTTTCGTCATGTAAAAAATGTAGCAAAAAACATAACTCATTGTTACACTTTGAAGCAAGAAATGCTGCAATTGAGCAGAGTAAATCTGAAAACAATTCAGTTGATTTGGATGTTCCGATTAGTGAAAATAACGGGGCCTCAAATACTTTAATTAGTACGCATTCGACAACGCATAGTAAAAATTCACAAGTAATTTTGTCTACAGCATTAGTCAAGGTGCAAGATTCAAATGGCCAAGATGTTATGGTCAGGGCTTTACTAGATACGGGAGCGCAAAGCAATTTCTGCACGGATAGTCTATGCAAAAAACTTAAGTTAACTAGACAAAGAGTGCGCCATGCAGTCAGTGGCGTAGGTAAAAATATTTTAAACATAGAACATTCCGTAAATATGGAAATAAAATCGCAATATAATTCTTTCAAGACAAAATTGTCATTTTTAGTAATAAACTCGATAACAGAAAAATTACCAGTGACATCTTTTGATATAAATGACCTGAATATATCAGATGAAATTCTTTTAGCCGATCCTAATTTCGGTAGTAGTGCAAATGTTGACATGTTACTAGGTAGTCAAATATTTTGGCATTTATTAAAGCAAGGTCAGCTCGCCTTAACAAATAGGCCACTTACGTTACAAGAAACTGTTCTAGGATGGGTTGCGGGTGGAAACCTTACCACAAATTTAAGAAAAAATGAATCTATTTCGTGTCTAGCAGTGACAAACAAAACATTAAGTGATCAATTACAGAAATTCTGGTTAATTGAAAATCAAAATGAAAGCAAATATTCACAAGGATCATATTCGAATGAAAGTGAGCTATTCTGTGAATATCATTTTATTAAAAATCATACTCGCGATAGTCAAGGTAGATTCACGGTACGTATTCCGTTCAAAGACAATAAAATGTTACTAGGTGAATCACGTGAAATGCGCAAGTGGCTCTGTAACGATTCAACTATTTTAGATAAATTTCAAGTTAATGAAAATTTAGACGCAAATATTTTGCATATAGGCGCTGATGAAAATAATAAAACCTTAGGCGTTTATTGGAATGCAAGTAATGACAGCATGCATTACTGTATAAGTATCAACAATTACGTGAATATAACTAAGCGTACAATTTTGTCAATTATTAGTCAGATTTTCGACCCCCTAGGTCTAATAAGTCCAGTTATTGTCGTAGCAAAGTTATTGATGCAAAATTTATGGCAATCAAATATTAATTGGGACGACGAGGTACCAAATGATATTAAGGAAAAATGGGTTCAATTTGTAGACGAGATAAAGTATTTAAATAAATTGAGTATTCCTAGATATATATTAGCAAATAATTTCGTCCGCATAGAACTTATCGGTTTTTGCGATGCGTCGACAGTAGCGTACGGAGCTTCATTATTTGCAAGGTGTCAATTAGCAAACGGTGAATTTTGTTGCAATTTAATTTGTGCTAAATCGCGTGTTGCGCCTATTAAATTCACTACATTACCGAGGCTAGAGCTCAGTGGCGCACTTCTATTAGCTCAATTATTTAGGAGAATTTCGGAAACAATTAATTTAAAATTTGATAAATACTATTTGTTTACCGACTCTGCAATTACATTACATTGGATAAGAGGATGTCCTTCGCGGTGGAAATTATTCGTAGCTAATCGAGTGAGTCAAATACAAGAAGTGACCAATATAAGCGATTGGTATCATTGTAGTTCAAAGGATAACCCATCAGATTTAATTTCTCGTGGTTGCAGTGTTAATACCTTATTAAATTCGAGTCTTTGGTTTAATGGTCCTGAATGGCTTTTACAAGATATTTCAAAATGGCCACGAGACCAAATAAATTTAAATTTAAACAATATTCCGGAAGAACGCACTACTGTTAATATAACAGTTGAATATGACAAACCATTTCTTTTCCATTTATTTTCTAGTTTAAGCAAACTACAACGTGTAGTCGCGTACATTGTAAGATTTAGTAGTAATTGTAAATCTCCGTACAAAAAATTCACGGGTGAACTTTCGGTTAAAGAGTTACAAAATGCTTTAAATATACTTATACGTCTTAGCCAGCGTGAGTCTTTTATAAAGGAGCATGACAAATTGTCAAAAAATTTGCCTATCAATCCTACAAGTAACGTATTAGGATTAAATCCTTTTTTGGATAACAATCAAATAATGAGAGTAGGTGGTAGATTGCAAAATGCGAAATTTAGTTATGATGAAACTTATCCAATTTTATTATCTCATACTCACAAGTTAACTTACTTAATTTTAGAAAGAGAACATGCACGATTAATGCATTGCGGTGCTCAGCAATTATTAGCGTCAGTTCGCGAACAGTATTGGCCTACTGCTGGTCGAAATTTATGTAAGAAAATTATACATAAATGCGTAATTTGCTTCAAGGCTAAACCTGTAGCAAAGGATTACCTTATGGGCCAGTTGCCCTCTGTACGGGTTACACAAGCTTATCCGTTTATGAATACTGGAGTAGATTTTTCAGGCCCTCACATGATTAAGGATAGAGTCACTAGAGGTGCTCATAAGGTTGTTAAGGCCTACGTTTGTATTTTTATATGTTTAGTGACTAAGGCTATTCATTTAGAATTGGTGGGAGATTTAAGTGCGGAAGCATTTCTTGCTTGCTTTAGAAGATTTGTTGCTAGAAGAGGCAGACCTCTACGTATGTATTCTGACAATGGTACAAATTTTGTTGGAACTCGATCTAAATTGCAAGAAATATCTAACTTTCTCAAGTCACAAACTGATATTATCCAAAGGGACTTAGCTTCAGAAAATATCAATTGGCACTTTATTCCTCCAAGGTCACCAAACTTTGGCGGCTTATGGGAGGCCGGTGTGAAGAGTTTTAAATTTCACCTTAAACGTGTTTTAGGTAACTATTTATTAACTTACGAATCATTTTATACAATATTGGTACAGATAGAGTCGATATTAAATTCCAGACCTTTATCTCCTTTATCTACTGATCCTAACGATTGCAATCCTTTGACTCCGGCACACTTACTAATAGGAAGATCGCTAACTTCCTTACCTGATATTGACGTCACGCAAGTACCAGAAAATAGGCTCAAGATGCATTCACGAATTCAACAAATTATTCAGAATTACTGGGCCAAATGGCATTTAGAATATATTTCCGAGTTGCAGTCCAGAACGAAATGGAAGACAAATTATCTACAGCTTCTGCGTCCAGGGGTCCTGGTAATCATGAAGGAAGACAATTTACCTCCTTGTTATTGGAAGCTAGGGAGAGTGACAGAAGTGCACGCAGGTAGTGACGACATTGTTCGTGTTGCTAGTGTTAAGGTCAATAATGGTGTTTTAAAACGTAGTGCTTCTAAACTATGTGTTTTACCAATCTATGACTAAATTTAACGGACAATTATTTGTTGTTAAATTAAAACTCAATATCATATATGTTTCTTTATGTACAATTGTTTACTTTATTAATAATGTTTTTTAGTTAAATTGTTTTCCAATTATGAATAACATCATACATGTATTTATTTTGTGAGTTGAAATTTATATTTCAAGGCGCCCGGTATGTTCAGTCCAGTTTACCAGCGCCACGCACACTCGAGTGCGCATGCCCAGAAAAGGGGCAATGGGGCTGCTTCGCGCCCTCAGTATGTTTTTTCTTGTCTTATCTGAGAGTATGCTAAGTTAAGTCGACATGTAGACATGTAGTAAGTCGTATCTTGAGTTCTCTGTTACTCAAATAATGTATACCCTTAAAGTGTGTATTTGGCTAGTAAAGCTGTTAAGTTTAGCATGGTGTAATTTAATTTAATACAGTCCACACCCAATTAAGATTAGTGTAAGGAAGAGAGTAATAAGGTTTTACTCATCTGAAGCATTATAACAATTTCTTTTCAATATTCTAGCTCTCTAGTTACATAGGGGTAAAGTCACTAAAGTCAAGTCTGCTTATTTACCGGCTTCCGAGGTGTGAAATATGACGACGCAACACCTTCTGTTATCTTGTGCAGTCATAGAATACTATATTTAGCAATGGCTTTGCGCCTTTTTCTAGTTCTTACACTTAATGCTTGAGGATAATAATAAAAATTAATAATTATTTGTTGTTTCCATCTAATACTAATAATAATAATATGTCTTTATTCGTCATTTAAAAATACTGCACATTACGAGTACATATATATTATTAGACTTGTCAATACAAGAAATCTAAAAAGTAATACACTAACATATAATTCAAAGTTACCATCAGGTGTTCCGTATATTGTTATGATGAATATCTTAGATTTTATACTTTTGCTGTCTATAGAAGCAATGGTTACTTCAAAATGGTTTTCTACATAGTTTTTATATGAAATTGGTTTTAGGTTAATGTTTCTATTAGCAAAAATACTGACTCCTCCACGCTCACATATAACGCGACAAAAGCTATATATTACTGTAAAGTTATTGAAGTTAAATTCGAATATTTCATTATGTTTTAGCCAATGTTCGGTTACACATAGTATGTCGACATTATATTGATCCAAAAGTATATCTAGGTATAAAGTTTTGTCTGTCAGTCCCACGCAGTTAACATGCATTACTTGTAAACTGTCTTTAATTTTTTTTTATTGCTTTTATTTACCACTATTATACTTTTGGGCCATTTTTTATCTCTTCTTTGTAATTCGGCTGACATTTTAAAGGGTCGTGTACATTATTATTATTACTCACGTGACTAACTTGGGAAACAGAGAATAATTTATTTCGTTTCATATCAGATTTTATCAGGTCGCTTGATGAACGTTTAATAATTTCGTAAGTTTTTTAATGTATTAAAGTCGTCAAATATATTTTTAAATATCTGATTGGGTATGTCTCCCCTTACATTTGCATCATTGTAGGTTAGGCTGCTGCATTGACTGGTTTACCTAAAAAATCATGGTCGCCATTTTGTTTTAGTTTGAAATTATATATTGTCAAAGTTACTCTTTTTGGCCAAAAGTTTGGCCACTTTTTCACTGCCTTCACTATTTGAAGTTGATCTTTTTTTTTCTGTTTTGCAACAATTAAATGTACAACCACCACTAATTCGCAGAGCACATGTGGGGTGATATACTGCACCACATTCACAACACTTTCAACTGCTATTAACTCCTTTTTTACAATATTTGCAATCAGTTAGAAGTTAGAGGATGCAGCACCTAGGTAACCATCCTCCTTGACAGACATTCTAATACTAGTTTTCTATTTTAACATTCTAATATGTAATTCTCTAGTCTTCAACCTTACGTTTAATATATATGTACAATGGAAGGAGCTGAAAAGTAATTGAATTTATGATTAGACTGTGATTCATATGTTAATATCAAAATTGGCATTTGATAATTCTTGGTTTTCTGTAGATTTAACACTAAAAGTATAAAAAAAATGAAGTGGCTTCTCTACTGAAGCACAACAGTAAATAACAATATCCTTGGCAGAAGCTTCAAAAGTGTGAAATGAGAATAATACTTAAAGGTAATTGTTCAACTAATGCTCACTAATGCTCGACGTGTTATAGATCTCAAAAAGATTTCACGTATAGGCAAATTATTTTAATGAATTAATTTTATATAATAAGTACTGTAAAATTCACCCCATCTTACAGTACTTGATAAGAATTTTTGAAAAAACAGGTTCTTCCTCACAATCAGATATTATTATTAGTAAACCAAAATTTACTTTGGAGTGTGGGGAAGACATTCATGTATAGCAACGAAAAAAAATTTGTCCAATTTTTATAAAATAAATTATATACAGGTACTTTTATCTCTCCCCACGATAGGGCTAAGGAACTGAAAACTATACTAAATTGGCTGTTTATCTAAACTATTCCCACTGTAGCAGCGACTTAAAACACAGAAAATGAAAACAAATTATTTACTGCAACTGATATTTGAAAAATTATAATATTTTTTGTAACATGCGGAATACCATACTCTTCACTGCGTGCCCTTAAATTTCCTGGCCTGTATCTATTAACGATCTCTTACAACTTCGCCACATCGTAGTTTCGGACCATTTTCAAGGCGCCCTTAAAATGACATGAAAAAATAAATTACTATGCCACTGTCACCATATGCCTTAATAATTATTTTTGAGGTTAGATATCCTTATCCTAATACACTACGTATACATGCACCGTTTAGTTCGAATTAAGTGGGTTTGAACTAATAACAAAGTTTACGGAATATACATATTATTCCGTAAACTTTGCTAATAAGTTCAGTCATGTATACGTTCGAACTAATTTTGTTAACTCGGTCTTAGTAAGCTAGAGCTAAATATGTGCATTAGCGTCTTTTGAGCTACTTAAAAAATCATCTTTATTTTGTTCTGGATAAAAGCGTTTGTAAAAATATTGTCAATGCAACTGGATGTATTTTGCGTTATTCCTGTGTTTTCTAATACTGTTCTGTACTGTATAAAATTGAAGGAATCCATAATTGAAATTAATTCTGTTTTTGTTTTATTTTCTTTTAAACATTCTATATTAAAATCTCCAGCTATAAATATCAATTTATTCTCTGCTAAAATATTTATTAACAGTTGTTCAAACCTTTCAAAAAATATGTTCTTTTAGCCAGAGGGCATACAATTATGACATCAGTTTTTCCTAACTTACATTCTACTGTTGCACACTCTGCTGCACCTCCGTGTTGTCCTTCTGGACAAAACATTATTACTAATTTAAAATCTTCAATTGTGAAAAAACGTATTTGTTCTTTTTATTTCCAGATACATACATCACTTTACAACCAATATGGTCTTTTAGCGTATCGTTTAATTTGTCTATAGAATTTCCCAATGTCTGGACGTTTTGGTGGATAATACTGATAGCTCTTGTATGAGATTTATTTTTATTCTCGGCCTTTATATTTTTGTTATTGTTTAGCTGTTTCTCATTTATAAAAAGATGGTCCATAGTTTATGTTGTTTTTAAGTCTGTTTAATCTTACTATGTAGATTGGGCAGTTTGTATCTCTAGCAGAGTGTCACTTTTCAATATATTTAATTTTCGCGCATTTTGGGCATTTTAATTCAAGTTCCTCGTCACAATCCCTTCCATAGTGTGCCGCTCCCCGCTCCACATTTGTGACAGCATTCCGTTTCTCTACAATATTTTGCCACATGACCAAATCCACAGCATTTGAAACATATTGACAGATTAAAATGTTCTTGCACATAGACTTCTACTGGGTCAAAATTTATTTGCTCTTTCTTTAGAAATCATTGTCATTGTCGGGAGGCGCTTGCAGTAAGGCGGATGTCCTAAAACATCCCATCGATAGGTACTCTTCAAGTAGGTATTGAGTCAGACGAGCAGCGTGCGGGCGAGCGTTGTTGTGAAACAAAAAAGAACTTTTTGCCAATTCTCCCCTCCTTTTGTTCTGGATCGCCTTTCTGAGTTGTCACAACACCTCACAATAATAGCCGTCGAGCCTGACTCTGACTGCCGGATGGATCGACGCACGCGCGTAAAAATTTTACAGTGCTGCCACCACACATACGCAAATTTCCTGAGACGTCCATACTTTGCCCGACAACCACACGGATTTAAAAAAATTGTGTAATTTACTTTTGAGACTTTTGTAACTTATTATTTCCATAGGGATAATTTTGTCAAAATAAATGGTATTACAAATGTAATGTTATCAATTGTGGAGCAATCAGACAAAATCTCAAGTTACTAACGAAAAACGATTATTTTCAGTCCCGCGACATTGAGACGAATAATCATGCGTGCATTCTGTAGAACTTAGTTATTAAACATAAAAATTTGATTTTCAATTTTTTTTTTCAATCATATAATGAGTTATAAAAGAACAAAATGGATGTATCTACTTTTGCTTGACAGAAATAGCCTATTCTAAAAACAAAGAAAAATTACAAAAAAAACATTCCATACATGAAAGAAAACAGTAACAGTTAAACCTGCAGACCGCAGTCACCTTCTAGGCAGTCACATTGTATATCTTCATCTTCATTTTTCACCTCCTTCCTCAGACCTATCTATACCATCTTTCGACAACATCCTTTTGTACCACTCCAAATTTTCATCTTCACCCGACTTACTGCCAAACTGTTGCTACATCAGGTGACGAATAGTTTTTTTTATTTTTAATAGGGAGAGGGCGACGTAAGTTAATTTCATTCAACTTATTTGGATCCGCCTTTCCTCTCTTGAGTAAATTATTTGATATTATAAATAAATTCTTTGAGATTATGAACGGTTGTAATGGCTCTCGGCTCCTCTTAAATCTGCAATGAATTCTCTAATGTTGAGTTATGTTTATAGTCTTGTTCGATTTTTTGGATATTTTATCACCACCACGATTCTCTTTGGGTGCTTTTCCTTTGTGAATAGTTTTTGCAACGGTATTAATACGATTTTTCGTAATACCCAAAGCTGCACAAAAAAACTTCTGACATACTCTGATCGACTTACTGTCCCTGGTTTTCAGGTGGTAAGTGATATAAAGGGACCTATTTTTAGGTTCGTTTTCGCAGACCAATTCCTCTTTACTGCACAAACTTTCAACATATGACAAAGTTTGACATCCTGTGTAGTATTATCAGGAATGTTATAAAATTTCTCACAAATAGCTCTAACATCATTCCTCCGAATGTCATTACACATGTAACTCTTACCTTCTTGATTGCAAGGTTGTTCAAATTTCGTTAAAAGTGGATCTTTATCAATATACTTCATCTGCTATTGTAATTTCTTTTTTTGAGGCGTTTGCGGAATTCAAAAACGACTTCCTCGGCTGCCTGTTGAGGAAACCAATTTTAAATATAGTTTAAACAAAAATAAAAATAGGTTAGGTGGAAAGAAAACCAACAATTTTAGGTTTATAAAATAAAAATCAGGATTATCTACCTTCTCGCACAGAAATACCCATTTCTCCCAATTCCTCCATTTTCTTTTAATAGAAGATTCACACCAAGAAGGGTCACACGAACTACTGTTATTACAACAAACAAGTGACAGCTGTTCCACTGACCAAAAAACATCCCGTCACGCCATCTACATAAAAACAATCGACAGGCTAAGCTAAATCCCGCACCAGGCCGTCTCAATAGTGCATGCGCGAATTTGCCGGGCACCTTTCAGGAATTTAAATTATCTGCGGTGCTTAAATAGTGTGGAGTGATTCATCACCAACATATGGACGGCTCAGGGAGATGAGGTGCGAAGGAAACGAAATTCCATAGGCGTATCATTTTAGAGGAGGCATTTTTGATCATTTTAAGTTCTCCTCTCAAATTCGGTCGCTTACGATTAGAATTAATGGCAACTACTCGCCTTCGTCGCTTCCATCGCATAAAAACACTAAACACTCGCGTATAACACAATATTATAATTAATTTATATCGCGAATCAACCATACATAAGACAAAAGGAAACGCCACTGTCGCGCCAAAACATACATGCATGAAACAGCGCATGCGTCAATATATCAACGGAAATCCGGCGTCTTTACCTTTGACCAATGAAATTTCATTTAATATAGAACCGCCTAAAACTCACCAATGAGAGCGGTAGACCCGGTTACTAATGAGTTCTGCCCACCATTTCTATAGAGTGGTGTATACAAATTTGCACACTAAGAAATTCTGTGATCCATCGCAAATAGGCAGACCGTTCAATTGTGATGGTGGTATGATATTATGTATGAATCACTCCACACCATGATAACTCCACACCACACTATATCACAGAGGACTATATCGAAACCGGGGTTATAAATGAATTTGAAAGATGCCTAGTTTAGATATGGTTTAGATCGCAAATAGTTCGATATGTTCTATCACAAATTTTGTTTATTTGGAACGCTAAAAGAAATCGTGAAATATTATAGATGTGTAAGATAGCTGTTAATATATTTGAGTGTGTTATGGGATGATTTATTATTTATAAGTTTACTCGTACTTTATTTAAAAAAATGAATAGTTCATTAAAGCTAAATAGTGAGGTTATGTTTAACGTTTTATTCTGCTGGGAATGTTATTTGAATAAATCGAAAGATCTGGAATAACGTTTAAAAATAAATAGTATAATATAGGAGAAAAGTGCATTTTACGGTATTTGTGGGAAATTGTTGTTTTTTTTATACGTACTTACTATTAATTTTCTATATAGTCCCATCAATATTTATATTTTCTCATAGGTATTAGATACCAAGTATATTTTTGTTAGGTGTAAATGATATCAATATCTTGTACGTTATCATATTGGCACAATCACGATAGCTCAGGAGCTAAGACGTATTGTGACAAATACGTGTAGTTTAAAGACCACCGTGTCAATGGGTTCGATCCCCAGCACAACAGATGGCAATGGTTGGTGGTTAATAGATGTTTGTCTGCATTTGTCTTCAATATGTAAACCCCCTTCCGCACAGCTTTGACTTTAGGGGATGGCTAATTTTTGTGGTGTATTTATTATCACGGCTGTAATAGTTCTTTGCCTTTTTTAATTGGGTTATGGTATAACACCTATTTTGCCATTTTTAATTTTATAAAATCTAAAATCTTTTAAGTGGAAATAAATGACCTTCATTTTGATCTATAAAGAAAAAAAATCATTACCAAACTCTCCTTTATAATTGTAAGACTTTATACTAAAATCCTTATACTTTTTTTTGCTTTAATATTGTTTAAGCTTGCAGACTGTGATTTGGAAAACAAAAACCTTATAAAAATAAGATCAATGTAATATTAAAATCTTTATATTTAACATTCGGTCATGCTATTGTCATGCCAGTATATATCGATATTATTATATACGAAATTAACAAATTAGTGCCAAAATGGTCATAGTGATAAAAGCAAAAACAACCTTATTTTACTCAACTGCTTTTAACGCTACCAAACAACTTTTTTAACGTTTATATAATTCTTTGTCTTTTAAACTATTTGTTCAATAGACATTATTATTATATGTATGTTATTTACTTACACAAGTAGCTAAGAGTATATAGATAGAATAGTGGCTAGAGGTTATAGGTATATGTTGGAATAGATATATAGGTATTAATGGACTTTTATATGATAACTATTTTTATAACATTAATAAAATTTTACAAGAGCAGAGTATTAAGTATATTTTTAACAGAAACAGACAGAATGAACTACTAAATACAATGTTGACTTCAAACACGCTGATTGGAATAAACATAATTCCATACATATATATCGAGAACGCAAAACAGAGTACAAGTTCTTCTAAAACAATTATGAAGCATCATAATTATCCTTGTATAGTTCTTTTATCTAGATCGACAACTAGCAAAATTAGAACAACAAAATTGTAAAGAAAATGTAAGGAGCCACTGATCTCTTATGATTTTTCTTGATGTGCCTATTTCTTGTGCTGCTGTCAAAGAATACTCTGTTACAATACTGACATTTATTCCTCATATCCATGATGAATGCTAAAATTTTAACACATAAAATATCTATTACTGCTTATATATTAGATATGTTTGATGAAATTTGAGTAGGTAACTACTTATAATAATGTGGAGTATAGGTATATACAATATTATAGGTATATAATAATGTTATACATTTTAATTTTAATTTTAATGTGCTCGAATGTGTTTAATAAATCGCAATCGAAATTCTGAGGGCACTTTTTAATAACTCACGTGGTAATCACAAAAAAGTAACGCAGAATGATGGCAGCGACGATGATTTCGATGATAGGTTATATTATGTATTCTCTGTTCTTTTATTTCAAATTAATTTCGCGATCGGCGCGCAACTCGCGCATGCACTGTTGGAACGGCCTGGTGCGGGATTTAGCTTAGCCTACAATCGACTACCCACATCACGTGATGTGGGTAGTCAGTTGTTTTTAGTATAGATGGCGCTATTGGATGCTTTATCCACTTTATATAAATAAAGTGGATTTATCTTGTTTCGTTGAAACAGGAAATTAAAATGTATTGCATTGGATTTATCTACTTTTGTTTGATTGCCTATATTTTAAGACCATTTTTTAAGGGGAGTTATTCAGTTTAGCTCAATTCGGACTTACTTCTCCAATGGATTTAACTGATCCCAATGACTAATAATCCACACTTAACTAATTTTTCATAAAAACTGGATTTATCTGGTTTTGTCTGATTGCTCCACAATTATATGTGAAATGTACCCATGTCAAAATTCTCTGTCATTTACAAAACAAAAATTCAAATGTACCTATCTAAGGAACCTAGTAGGAGACCTTAATATTCCGTAATATTTTTTCAATAATACCGTGTTCTATATTTTTAAGAGAACCACGCTCACTTCCCTCGCAAGTCCGGGTGAGAATAAGGCGAAATATTTAAAAATTTTATCTGTCCAGATTATCGAAGTTGTACTGTACATATATTTAAGGGAATTATTCAAATTGTTTTTTTAGATTGGTAATAGAGGAGATTACTAAATTTCGTCAAAAGAACTTCATCGTGGATGGCCACCCTGAAGATGTGACTGCCATATTTCGTCAATTGAAAGGACTGGGAATGCTTACATCAGGTTACAAGTATTTTCTAACTAGTCTTGATACTATTAATTTACAATCAATTAACGAAGGAGCCGATATATATAAGGTAACTAACTCAAAATTTAAAGATATTGAGAATTGTTCAAGACAAGTTCAAATATTTCCAAGAATCAATGCATATAAATAACGTATGTATATACAAATTATGTAAGAAAAAGGTCTGCCAGCTTATATGTTAAAAATTCTGCATTACTAATTAAAATCATTGGTCTATACAAAATTGCCAGCTAATTTTAAGTTTCACAGTTTCTCTATAGATCATCCAATTTCTCATCTCAACAACAAATCTCTTCCAAGTTCATTGTGATAAAATTCAAGGTGAAATCATATATACGGCGTACAATATGTATGTGTAGTTAAACGACCGGCAACCCTGACCTACACAATGTTTTTCATTGGCGTAGACATTTTTTTTCTCAGGGGGGTGAAAGTAGAAGGTTTTTATATGCATATTTTCAACACCACAGCTGATATTGAATGCAAGTTTCCACACCACTCATGACGTATTGCTTTCAGCGCGCTACCATTTTTTAGTGGGTGGTTCGCCAGTAGCCATATTTCCCACAAGAAACAAAAATAAATATGTACAAAACAACTAAGTAGTCGAGAAAAATAAACTTTAAAACGGAAAAATAAAATAAATATACTTTCAATTGAAATACAGTCATATTTATTGTGTAAGTAGGTACCTACTTACTAATAACGCGTATAACCATAGATTGTATAACCCATGGATCCGCCTATGTAAGAGAGGGGAACATTTGCTACTCCGTTCACTAAACACAGACGGCGCGTCATTTCAATAAGTTGAAAAGAGATATACTCGACTTCACGCAGAAGAATAGAGCGGCATAGCCGCTTTTAACTATAAAAATAGATGTTTACGTAATTGCCATATTTAAAGTAGACGAAAATAAATGTAAAAACGTAACATCTTGGCCTATAATATATTATTGTGTGCACAATTATTATTTAATAACATTCATAAATAATATATACAACTTTAATATAGTATTGTGGAATTTGATATTTTAATTGAATACTGAGAAATTTGAGAATTACATGTGGCAACTGCGCGGTATCTTATATGCGGTCAGTTAACTACAAATACATATTGAATGAACTTGTAATTTGTTGGTCACCTAATTTTATAAATTGATTGTTCTTGACTTCATTGCCGACTAAATTCATGGGACTTTGCTCCTAGCCCCCTAGCCAACAAAAGAACCTACAGACTTAACAGACGTAATTCCGATTTTGTTGTTGAATAAATTATATAAAAAAAAATATGAATGCAAATATACGTATATTCCTTATTTCAGGTTCGGCTAAGTGATCTTGAATTAGACTACACTACACTAAATGATACAAGCCTTGACTACTGGAAAACGCATCACAATGATTTAAGAACAATTCTAGTTCAGGATGCATTCTTAGCTTTAATTAGTCCCTTGTGGAAACTGCGAGAACTAGCTATGGCAGATTACAATGTGACTCCAAATTCTAGCATGGACTGTAATAACAAAGAAGTCTGGACCGGTTTTAAAAGATATATGTACAGTTTAGTAACAGAGGTAGGTAGGTAACTACTTTCAATTTACTTGTACAATTCACCAAGAATAAATAGCCTGCCCTTTAAAAATCGATTCAAATACTATAAATACTACAAAACTCAACAGTCCACAAATATTTCACTCAAATAATAAAAACAAAAGGCATATATGGAATATGGAATAGTATAATATAAATATGGAATTTATGTAACCAGTTGGGAAAAGTATTCGCATCCTTTTGCGTAACGACACATTTGTGTTTGTGGTGTTCTGATATTGTTGCACAGAACATACAAACTGGTGTAAGCACACCTAAGTAACCTCTTTAGTTTCTATAGTTTTTGGGTGAACGCATTCAGGTTGTTTACAGTTCTGTGGCACGTGGCCTATTGTCTTTTGTGGTCATTATTTTCGTAGAGGTGCCAAACGATTGTTTCTGTCTTTTCCTTTGGGCTTGTATAAGGGTCTAATTGTCAGCACTTATTCTCCCAGTTTAAAGAGTGTCTTCTTATATAATAAATACGTTATTTCCATACTAGTGGGATTTAATAAGAGAATCACTGTTGTGTGTTGTTATGGTTGTTACCCACACCTAATCGATTATATTTCGATACAACGACTGGAGATAAAGAGAGCGGTCCCTATTCTCAACCTCGTTCGCGTACACGCGCCGACGCGAGTGATTTCATTGCGAAGACTTGTGATTTCATTGCGAACTTTAGGTGGCATTCTCAACACCCCTCGTGTTGGTCTTCGCGTGACACGAATGCTTTAATTTGACAACGCCGCTTTTACTGTCACAATCATAGAAAATTTACCATCTAGATGGTAGATTTTCTATGGTCACATTAGAAAACTTCAATAGAGGTTAGTTATCTCGTTAATTTTCTTGTTTTATTAGTTAACTACTAGTAAGGATGGTTAACTACAAATACCATCCTTGGGAGAATCCAAGTTTTCAGCAGACGTTAGTTACGTTTTCGTGAGTCACCACGTTAGATTGTTGCAGTTGTATTTGTTGATTTGCTATAAATATAAAGCAAAGAAAATGAATTGAATGAATGAAATGAATTGATTGGATGAAATTGAATTGAATGGATGAAATGAAATTAATTGATAACTTCCAGTTGCATAAAACTTTAAAGCAATTAGAATCTATAATGATTATTATTTTGTTTTACCATTTTTATATAAAATATCTACATATTAGGTAGGTATATATAATGGTACCTATCTAAAATATGAAACTGTTGTCATTCCCACTTGTATATATGGTTGTAATAACTCAACCAAATATCTAAAAAGGTTCTAGTAAATCTATATATTTTTCTGAATTGCTCATTGCTCAATTCTATTAAAGGATTCCTTGCAGTATATCTTGGTACGTCAACATTTGCTTCTAAATGATCTACCATTGCATTTTCCAAGTTTTCCAACAAGTTGAAATACACTAAGTCGTCCATATTTTACAAAAGAAACATAAATGCAAAGAAAAAATGGTGTTGCGTTCCTAATGTTGATCGAGGGACACAATATTCGACTTAGACTTCTTTCTGTCGAGTGCAAGGCAAACCACCTTGTAACCAGGATTTTGTAATTTGGTACTTGACAGTCTCATCTGTAGTTGTATTTAAATACACCTTGCACCTAAAAGTAAGCTTTCGCAGCTTGGAATATAAATAACTATTATAAAACCAGTTGCTTAAAATTTTACTTTTCGTAACTGGTTGTGAAAAGTAAGATGTTTCCTAACGTCAACGGGTTTTGAAAAGTGTGACTTTAAATGTCAAGATTAGAAAATCATATCCCTACAAGAGTGCGGAAAGGACACTTTACCGCACACGTGCGGTAAAGTGCTATTTATCAGTACAATTTATGTATAACAGTACAACCACTTGTATATATTAACTTGGGCAGGTCACCCAATCTAGACAAACTAGGACAGGCCTGACAGATATTTGCAACTATGCTTATAGACTGTGAGATAGCGTACTGTTGAGGTAAGTCATGTTTTTTGTCTGGCATTTTGATGGCTGGCTGTGGATCAGCTAACTGATCTAACTGATGAAAATAAGGGTGGTTTTAACGCCTGTCCCCCCGTTCGAAAATTCGGAAAACCTATTTTCATTTACATGAAACTTTTTGTTTTTTCATGATCTTATATTGTCTGGCATTTGAATCAAAGATTGATATTGATAAATAATTCACCAATAAAAAATGCCAGACGGTTTTCAAAAGCCGAAAAGGTGGGGAATGGGGGTTAACTTGCAAGAAAAAGGTTCCATTTTTCACGTTTTCTTGTCTGGCAATCGAGAAAATGAAAGGTTTTCTTGTTAAAATTGCGCTGAAAATTTTCCAGATGGTAATCAACGTTCGAAATGGGGAACATTCCCATTTTTTTATTGCATAAGAATGTTCTACCATACCGAAAAATAAGATATGCAAACTATGACGCCTTAATTCCCAATAATAAATTTGTTATAAATTAGTAAAGTCTCGCCTGCGAGCGAACCGTTTCAAACAGGCCACAGGCTACAATTTCCAAACGGTGAGGAGACCGATTCGGTCGGCTACGGGAGATCCCAGCACTCGACCGCTTGATTTCATACTTCATTCTGCCGTTTTCCGGCGCAACGCCTACGGAATATTGTAGCTTGTGACGTCACGGCTAGTTTCGGGCCGCACCAATTTACAATTTATCGCTGTTTAGGTCCTTCATATTGATCGCGCGGAATTAGAACTTTTGTTTTCTTTTGAAGTACACGTTTTATTACAACTTTACGCTATGTTTTATCGTATTATTTTTATATTTAAAATTTTAGTCATGTTCCCTATTGGCCGCGGAAAATTATGCACATATTTCGGACGCTAGTGACGGACCGACGGACGATAAATTTTGGACGCTAGTGAAATAACCTCTTATGAACTGTACTGATATGATTGATATACAGCTAACATCCTTCAATCTTGATATACAAAAGTTGTTCCTCAGATAAGATTTTCTGATCTTATGTTATCTTGCGTCTTTGTTGAACACTTACAAATATTATAGTCTCGTATCCGATTTTCACAGGGCAAGCTATACTTCTAGACTTCTATTCATACAGTACCTCTCATTTTTTATTTATATTTTAGACTGAATATGCTGAAACTGTTAATACAGTCAATCTAGACGTTTTTAATTCCAGTAGTATTAGATCGGAAATAATGGGGACTTATCATTTTATGAATGGCTTTGTAAAAGATCTTCCAAGCAGGAAGAGATTTCCTACAGATTATGTGGAGTTTCCGCAAACTATAGTGATGACAACTCTGGTATATTTCATTTTTATATTATTATATTATCCTAACTTATTTTCTGATTACTGGATTGTCTAGTTTGTGCAACTAGAGATCACATCACACCGGATGCATACAAAAAATAACAAATACTGATCAATTTTATAATATCTAAATTTAATTGCATTCCACTGGATCCTAACAAATTTTATAAAGTAAGTAAGTCTTTATTTATTCTTTAAATTATGACCCAGAGGGTGTAGAACGTGTCAAAAATACAAAATACACCATGTAATTATAAAAATTAAATACAAAATACAAAAAAATATAAAATACACCTATAAATTACACAGATTACAGTACAATAAAATGAAATAGGAATGATGTAGAAGCAATCATTGAAATTACAAATAAGTCGGCTAACATAGAATAAAAATATGATTTTCCCAAAAATAATTGGATCAATGATCACAGATACATATTGTCTTTAAGATACTCATCCAGAGTGTAGTAGGCTTTCTTAACCAGCACCTCTTTTAAATTTAGTTGTAAATCTTTTAACGTTTTATTTTTTTTAAATTGTGGAAGTTTATTATACACTTTATTTATGGAATACGGTACATTTTTTGAATTATTGAAAAATTTGCTTTTATATTTAGGAAATCTTTTTATTTCTTGTTTCATATAAATAAATTCTGTCATAGTCAGCAAACCGAGAAACATTCTTTGCTACAAATATCACAGCTTCATATATAAAGTGGCATATTAGAGTAAGTATAGGTTTGTTTTACATTTAGTATTCCTGAGACATTTTTTCTGTAACAAAAATATTTTATATATGACTTGTTGCTCCCCAAAAGATAATACCATATCTCAGCCTAGATTCAATATAGGCATAGAAGGCTACAAATGCTGCCTCAGCACTAATATCTTGCGATATTACCTTTAGAGTGTAGCAGTATTTGGCTATATTTTTTGCAAGCTGGTCAGTATGGGATTTTCAATGAAGCCTATAATCTATGTTAATACCTAAAAATAAGATTTCTGACGTTGTATTCAAGTTGAGAGAACCATCTGTACATGATTTCTGAGAGTTAGATATATTACGCGTGAATGAAATTGCTTGGTTTTATCTTTAGTCAGTTTGAGATTACGCGACGTAAAATATTGATCCATTATATCAAACGCACCAATTTTTTTTTCCTATATTACTGAATCTATGGAATGTATGACCATAGAGCAATCATCTGCACACTGAACTATGAAGTCATTAAGCCTCGTAGCTAAGTCATTGGTATATAAAATATATGACAGTGGCCCTAATATTGATACTTGAGGAACTCCAATCTTTGTAACTATTTTTTCTGATTTTACTACTTCACCATTACTGTCTATTTCCATGACACATTGAGTTCTGTTGTTTAAATACGATTTTAAAAGTTGCAAAGCATTACCTCTAATTCCAAATTTTTCCAGCTTACCTATTCTAAATCTTTATCTTTTTATCTATAAATCTTTATCTCTATTATAAATCTTTCCAACTTATCTATTAATATGCTGTGGTCAACACTATCAAAAGCTTTTGTTAAATAATTCCTATGACTACCATACGTCTTTTTTCATTTATTGAATTTACTATTTGACATATTGCTTGATAGTTTGCCCTAACTGTTATCTTACTTTTTCTGAAGCCATTATTAATTTATGATGTTCTAAATAATTAATCAGCCTGGAATATATTGTGTTTTCAAATATTTTGCTTATATTGGAAAATAAAACAATGGGCCTGTAATTGCTTAGGTTATCTTTATCCCCTTTTTTATGTTTAATATTTTCAAATTTTCTGGGAATATTCCAGTAAGTAAGTAATGCTAAGTTTATTATGTGACTAAATTTGTGTTGCAAATTTCCCCAGCCACATGCTTTAGCACTTTTACAGGTATACCATCTTCCCCAATTGTCTTAGGGTTTTTTAAGTTTTTTTATTATAATATGTACCTCCTCGGCGTACGTGGGTAGTAAAAATATACTTGTTTTTGTATGGTAAACGTTTTGAAAGTTAGTGTTAGAATTTATGTTACAGCAGTTGTTTATAAAGTAGTCATTAGCCTTATTTAATACCTAAAAGCTTAACATTTTCTGAAGGATCAATATTATTTAATATGGAGTTATTATAGATGGGAGCTGGATGGAGTTGTGTCTGCAAAATGTGAGGACCGCATTATCTAATTTGTTTTAAGATGAGAAAAGCTTGCAGATTATGATTTGGGTGTTGCCGGAAACATTGCCGGTTCATTTTTTTATAGGTATCCCCTCCCCTTAGGTATCAAGTAAATCGATTGAGCAAATGCTTTGGAGCTATTTTAATGATTATTTTACTGACTATATCCAGTTTTTTCTTATGATTTATGATAGTAATAGCTACTCAAATGAAAAATAACAAAAAAAATAGAAATAAAAACATTGTTGAAAAAACAAATTATTTAATACGGAAATGCAAATTTTAATGTGTCCAAAAAAATACAAGTAAGCATCCTTTTTTTACAGTTATTTATTTTTAATACATTTGCACAACAAAATACAATTTACTTGTAATTTTTTGCAAGGACAAGCCTTTATTTGATATTCCGATGTACATTTATAGTCGAGGAAATAATTATCGATATTTTGAGCAGTAAGATGGATCTTAATGCGGTTTGGTCCATTCGATTCGTAAGAGCATCTACAAACTTTGTGAACTAAATTGAAATTGACTCATTTTGATAAAATGCATTTTTGCATATAAAAATATGCATTTTAGAAGTGCTTCTCATAGACAATAAATAAAAAAATTGCAACTCGCCAAATATTGATGGAAATGACTCCAGTTTTGTGCTACTCAGGGGTTTTTGGGATCGCTGAACAGGAATATCGCGACGGCAAGCGGTCTCCTAGGTGCCCAGGGTGGACAGTATGAACGTTGTCTCCTAGAGATTTATGGGAATTCGTAATATAAAGTTGACTCATTATTTACTTGAGGGTTTTTGAAGTCACTCTCACGAATCGAACGACAAAATCGCATTAAAATCCAGTAAGACGGATTTTAATGCTCAAAAAATCGGAAGTTCATTACTTTATTTCCTCAACTATTACAAGGCTGAAACAAAAATTCTGACACAGGTTGTTTCGTAAGTTTCCATGGATACAAGTATTTTTCTTTTCATAGCCTAATAAGGTGTAATAAATAGGCTGAAATAGTGTTCGGTCAACATTTATCCATAAATATGTTGGTGCCGACACTCTTAACAAATGTAAATGCATTTCATCTGAGCTTTTCGAGTTAAATTGTATGTGTGTAGCAAAGTTAAACTGAATCAGTATTGACATTATTATCAAGCAAAATTAGGTTGAAGTCACCGCATAAAATTATTTTGTAATTTTTATGATTGTTTTGAACAGTGTCTATTAATTCATTTAAAGTTTTTAAGAATGTTCCTAGATCCCCTGATCGAGGTCTGCATATATAGAATTATCGATTTTAAGCCAACACACTTAATGGACGAGCATTCTATGACACCTTCTACACTCTTTTCTTTTAGCTCTTGTAGTTCCACGCCATCTATGTCTTTGTGAAGGAATATACAGGATCCACCATGTTTCATATCATTTTGATTATTATACCCTTCCAATTTCATTGCTAGTTCATCTTGGGCTGTAAACCAATGTTTAGTGAAGCAGATAACTGTTGGTTGTATATCTACACTTTTTATAAATATTTCAACCTCAAAAAGTTTGTTTTTTAAGCTTTGTATATTTTGATGTAATATTAGGAAATTATTTAATAGAGGCTTTTGTGATTCAATCCCACTGTTATTAGTTTTACTATTATTGAGAAATTCTGCCTTTTTATTATCCTTTAAAAATACTTTTCGCCTTCATCTGGGGTTTTTGCACCAAAATCGAAACAATATGCACTTTGGGTTTTTGCACCAAAATCGAAACAAAATCGCAACAATTTGCACCTATAATATGCAACTTTTTTTGGCCAAAAATTGATATCGTTTACCATTTCCTTCTTATCAAAATCTACTCCCACTTTAAAACAATGACAGTCTTTTCTAATATCATCATATTTGGTTTTTATATGTTCCACTGTCTAGAACTTGGCGATGAAGTTTCATTTTATTCATTATATATTTCTTAATTTTATCATCTGTCACATGATCTTTTACCCTGGATATAAAAAGCCATATTTTTTTTTATTGTCTTCTCCTGAAAATTCGTCCTTGGCATCATGAACATCTGCTGTTCCTATATTTATCTCTCTTTTTTTGTTTAAATCTTTATTTTGTTCTCCATTATAAAGTACAATAATTATTATTACAATTTATAGATGGCCCCTTTTATCATGAGGAAAGTGTCAGACCACAAACTGTCTGGGAATGACCAATTTGAAGGTTATGTAATTGACTTGTTAGATGCGCTATGTAAAAAGATGGATAATTGTAGCTCTAATTCATTCACCATTGTTATAAGAGAGGATGGTCAAAATGGAATATATGATCCTTTAACAAATCAATGGAATGGTATAATTCAAGACATTATGGAAGGTGTACGTAGAGAAAAATCATATTTATTTTAAATTATTTTAGACATTAATAGCAGTAGGTTACAAATTTTCGAAAATTACGTCAACTGAGGTAGAAATTAAAAATAATAAGTATTCAATATTAAATATTCTTTGCATTTTAAAGTCATGTGTAGAAAGAAACACAATTTATATTCGCTATGTGTAATATCCGTTATATCATATATTATACGTCGTATATTCGACTTATTTTTAGATTTAAAAACCTGTAAATATTACTTAGTAAGTTTATTATTTAAAAAAAATGTTGGGCCGGGCAGGAATCGAACGCACGCTCTTTGGTACATGAGTTAGTGGTTTACAGCCAAGGCTGGTATGGCATTAGAAAGAATAGCAGAAGAAATTACATCACCATATTTAACAAACTGCACCCTTTCTTTTAAATAACTTTCAATACAATATAAAACATTCCTACTAAAACTCCCTTCTTTAAGTTTTTCAATAAGTATGCCATGGTTGACTCTATCAAAGACTTTAGAGAAGTCTGTATAATTGGAGTCGCCTTGAACATTATTTTCTAATAATCTGATAATGTAATTACTATAAACAGCAAGATGGATAGTAGATGTAGATTTATTTCGGGAGAACCCATGTTGCTGATCAACGATTAAGTTTTTGCAGTCCCATGAAATAAACCTTGTTATTAAGCATTCAAGTAATTTCAAGTAGGGTCTCAACATTTTTTTTTACCAGATTTAAATATAGGTTTAAGATAACTTTACTTCCACAAAAATGGAAATATTTATAGACAGATTGAAGATAAAAGTGAAGATGTGTAATGGTTCAGCTATAGTAAAAATGCATTGCTTCAGTAAAAAAAATTGTTACCCCATCAGGTCCATAGGAAAACTTTGTAAGAATTTTCATAACTTGCTCAATAATTAATTTGACATGAATATAATAATGATTAATATTAACATCAAAATTATGACTATATTTAGGATCAAAAAATTACTATTAACAACTTAAATCGCCTTGAAAATTTAAATATGTCTACAATGTACTATAGCAATATTCCGGGCACAAGCTGACAACATGGCATGATTTCCCAGGCGGTCAATTTTTGGGATTATACGCTTTTTTGCATATGCTTAAGATGCGCATGCACTGAAACGTTTACTTTTCTTTGTACCAATTTTTGGATGATTGGTGCCAGTCAAAAGACTTTTGAGTAAGGAATACGTAACATTACGCAAGTTTGATCAGGCAACATTGCAAATTGAGAGACTTTTGAACTACTGACGGAAAGATATAACTCCTCGCTTTTGACAGTTACAAATTTATTTTTTCGAAAATTAGTGAGACGTGAGAAATGTCGGAAAACAAGAAAAAACGAAGTGCGAATGCATCAGATACGCACATTTTTGGGGCCACAATTGTAACATGGGTGTAGTCTATATGCATCCACTAACACCAGGAATGCCGTGCTCTGCTCATCATAGAATCTTCAATAACAATAATAATAATAATAATGTAGATCGACACACATAGGTAGTCATATATTAAAATCTATCTTACTGTTGCTTAATATTTTATTCAGTTCTTGAAAATTCCACCCATTTATTGAAGAACTGGCTGTCACCCGCGACTTTATTATCTGCTCGAATTTAATGCGCGTTTTGGGAGTTGAATAATTTGTATTCAACGATTTAAAAGGACTGTACTAACTGATTCCTTTAGGCTATAACCTGTGGTTTAAGTGTTGCTTTCTGTTAGAAGGTGAAATTGTAGACCAAATGTAGTGTTGCCAACTAATGAAAATAAAATAATAAAATGCATGTATATATTTTAATTTAATGTTGTTTTATTTAGAGAGCAACTATGGCTATTACAGATTTGACGATAACATCTGAGAGAGAAGCAGTAGTGGACTTTACCGACCCCTTTATGAATTTCGGTGAGTATACTGTTTGCCTATCACATATTAGGTATTGTTAGTTTAGGTTTATTGTTTTATTCACCGGTAAGATAATTGTTTTTTAACATTTTGTTTCTTCAGCTAACTGCATGCGATAATAACAGCAGTATTTTTAACATTCAACAGAAGCACGAAAATATAAAGAAAAACACAGTAACGCATTTCACAGCACATGTTTAGTTAGTACATCATAAATAAAAATACATATTAAGGTTCTTTTTATTAAATTGTCACTATATAGTTAATATTATATTTATATATCGGTGTAATCTAGATTCTCTACAAGTTAATTCTGTGATCTTTAACCCTTTTTCTGCGGATAGCCCATATATTGGCATTCGAGTTGAGTGTTCGAAGTGCAGTAGGCCAATATATTATGTTTCAACTTGCATGCTCCTGGTGCGGTAAGCCAGTACATTGAAATACGTTTTCCCTTTGAGTTCGGATGGTCATTTTATTGCCAAAATCGCGTAGTCGATGACGATACGGTTTGTGGGGGTGATTATACTTAGTACGGGATAATATTTTTGTAAGAAGCTGTCGTGGGTTGTCGTATTAGATATAGGTAGGGGGATAATTAGGATAATTACGTAGGAAGAGATCCTATATTACTGAATTTGGGCATTTACGATTTCAGTTAATTTTCGACTAAACAGTAGTGTTTCTCATTGTCAAATAATGAGTCGTAATAAGGTTAAATTTACTGATGCAGAATTAGAAGCTTTGTTGCTTGAGAGCGATGATTAATTTATACAAGGTGTGGTAGATGACCGTGAATCGTTATATGATGATGAGAATAACACTTTGGATGTGTGTAAGCCAGCTGCTTTTAACCTTTTATATCATTTTGATAGTTCAGCATCCGAAAGTGATTCTGAATAGGATGAATTACCTGAGGATAATTATTATTATTACAAGGCTCTCAGAGTGTCCTAAAATCATAAAATTCGACAAATTAAGTAATACCTAGTTTATTTCATATCTAATAATAAGTACAGGCACACGAGCGTTTAAAGAAGAAGAATATGACCACAGACTATTTCCCTGAGTCTGTGGTATGACAAACATAACCTATGTTTTGTTGGCAGGTATCTTGATGTGAGGATAGTATAGTCCTATATCACATCACGACAGGTTGCGAAATGAAATGCAATTGAATTGAGAATTAATACGTGCAAATGCAAAGGATCTGTTTTGTAACATATTTTATGCTAAAATCAGCGGCTACTTTGCTATTATGTACGGCTGCTATTTTTATATGTGAATATTCTCTCAACCTCCCGAAAGGAATATTCTTCTTTAGTTATCCATATAATATCACAGGAATATCTTTCTTCTAACGGATTATTCATAGAATATTTGATTTAATATACATATTAATAGAACATACTGTTGAAAATATTACAGGAATATCCAAATGAGATTATCTTTTAAAGAATGAAATAAGAATATTCTCCCAGTAATGTTCGTAAAATAGGTACTAAGTATGTAAAACATCAATTAATTTTTAATAATATTTTTTTCAAACTAGATATTGAAAGATAACATTCAGAGTAAAATTTAATTTTGATTAATATGTCCTAAAAACATCCGACAAAAATGTCCTAAAATTCGACAAAATATTGTCCTAAAATCATAAAATAAATGTGGAAGTTTGCTCTGAGAGACCCGTTATTATTATGTCGGGATGCAAAATCGCTAATGTAAATTCTAATTTTTTCAGTTATTCTTTACTGAACAAATTGTGTTGAATATTGTTACGGAAACAAACCGTTATGCAAATGATTTTATTGCCAAAACAATTTTATTTATTACTGACAATTTCAGGCCCAATGATTTATTTAAAACTAAGTAGTATCCCACCGCGCGGCAAAGCTCTGTAGACTAATATTCGCGCATGGGCAGTAGTACGCACTTTATAGTCTCGACACACGAGCAACATGCACTATATGCAGCAAGCCTGAAGTGAAAGGGTCAATAGAGAATTCACAACCATAAACCTTCATACACCCGTGTTTTCTTGAATCCAACTTCTAAAAACATACACGCTGCTAAATACTCCAGGATAAAGCGGATCGCCACAGAAGAGTCCCCAAGAGAGCACACCAGCTAGAATCCCATCAACAATTGCAGGACCACCGTCATCACCCTTGCAGACACCATTTCCCTCAAATGCAGTTTCACCAACGCAGAACATATTGTCGGTAATAGTTGGAGCATAGTAAAGGTTCTGGCAGTCCTCCTGGGTGATGACGTGAGTCGTATCAACTACTAGCTGCTCTGTCTGGGCACTGCCATTTTTCGTGAGATAACCCCAACCAGTGACAGTTGCATCACCCTCATCAGCAAAACTGACTCCGATGTCGGGGAGGACAGCAGGAGAAGCATTATCAACAGAGATTTCAGGGCTGACTTTAATCAAGGCAATGTCAGAATCAAGAACGAATTCATTATAGTTTGGATGTTGGACTATTTTTACAACATTCACTTCTTGGCCCCCCGAAGATTTCATGGAGGAACCAGCGCGGATTACAAGGTTTTCAACTATGGTTTGATCGTCTACGCAATGTGCCACCGTTATAGCCCAAGTGGAGGAAATCATCACGGCGCCACAAATGTGGGAGCCATTGTGTTGCAGGGAAAGCATGTAGGGGTAGTCCGCAATCTCAGCATATTGACCCCCAGCAATTCTGTCTCCTATGGGAGGGTTGCGATTCTGGGGTAAACCTGAAAATGATGAAAAATAAGGGATTATCTTGGAAGGGACTGAAACGTTAACTATGTCAAAAAGTATAAAAGCGATATATATGGTGGTGTAAAATTTCGTTTTTTGAATAAGGACATTACAAAAATGTCATTTTGCAAAATAATTGCCCAAAAATTGACAATATGGTGTAAATAACTAGACACACTTATGTGTGTGATTGACGTAGTCAGTCATCATAGGTGGATTCATTAAAAAGTGGTGCTTACTGATCAGCTGCCTATTCTTGTCCAATATATATATATATATATATATATATATATATATATATATATATATATATATATATATATATATATATATATATATATATATATATATATATATATATATATATATATATATATATATATATATATATATATATATATATATATATATATATATATATATATATATATATATATATATATATATATATATATATATATATATATATATATATATATATATATATATATATATATATATATATATATATATATATATATATATATATATATATATATATATATATATATATATATATATATATATATATATATATATATATATATATATATATATATATATATATATATATATATATATATATATATATATATATATATATATATATATATATATATATATATATATATATATATATATATATATATATATATATATATATATATATATATATATATATATATATATATATATATATATATATATATATATATATATATATATATATATATATATATATATATATATATATATATATATATATATATATATATATATATATATATATATATATATATATATATATATATATATATATATATATATATATATATATATATATATATATATATATATATATATATATATATATATATATATATATATATATATATATATATATATATATATATATATATATATATATATATATATATATATATATCTACTTGGTTTGTACCAGTTGTCTATTTTGTACACTTAAGCTCTTTAGAGAACATTAGCAGTACATTTGTCTTTTAATTTGAACTTGGTCAGGTGTAAACACGTAGTGCTCAATGATCACTAATTTCTGATGAATGCAGCCATTGGGAATGCTGTTGTTTAATAATATATAACCCTCGGTAAATGTCACGTGGTGATTTAAATTTCTCGATTTTGTTGTAGCAGCAAAAGAAAAACAGGGCGGCTCTGCTAAAAGTCTAGTTTCTCAAACCAGTGAAGGTCAGGAAGGCAGGGGTTGTATCAATGAAATTTTTTCAACATACTCAAGTCCGATGGTCTCATTATTTTTCACAGATAATATACAGACACATATTCTGCAGATTAGATAACATAAGTATGAAACAGATTGAGAGATAAAATATCAAACAATCATTAACATTATAAGCAGTTTAATTAATCAAATTATTCTACACAGACAAAGTTCCTATCTGCCTATCAAGTACTGTTAATTATTGTGTCTTTATCTTTATTTGGTTTTCTTGCCCATTACTTCACGTATTTAATTATGTATGTGCTTAAAATTCTAATGTTTTTTTTTATATTGGTAAAATTCTATTGTTTTATATTTATATTGATAAAATTATGTATTGTGAAAAAAATTGAAATAAACCATGTTTTTTAGATCACAATAGGGATCTTATAAGTGACGTACGGTTCCGTCGATAATCCGAACACTTAAAGTTTTTAAATATTTAAGGTATCCAAATAAAGGGGAAATAAGTATGATATTCTGTCTCGTCCAGCTACCTCAGATTAAGTACAAAAGGATTATTGTAGGTGATCTGGAAGCCGAGATACTGAAGATTTTGCAAGCGCGAGTCATTTTGAATGCGCGAAATCAGTTTCCACCGCGAGGGCAGCACTTGATGCTCAATGCTCAAGCCCCTGATATAGCGAACTTAGGAGAGCATCTTTTTCTAAAAAAAATCGATATACCTGGATAAATAATCAATATTTTTAAAATTTCCAAAAAAGGTTTCTTTAGCTTGCTATTAGCTATACTTGTCCCAAGCAACAAGTATGGGAACGTTATAGTTACGTTCTAGTTCTAGAGAACCCGATTTTTACCGGTATTTTCAATATAACTCGAAAAGTACTAAAAATATCGAAAATTATTATAGAGGCATTTTGATATATTTTTTTAATATCTACAACGCCCTCATTTAACTTTTCGCGATAGGAGCTAACTTTTTTAATTATTTACAAAAAACCATTGTTTTTCAACTTTGCGCGAACTTTTTAGGTTAAGTTCGCTACTCAGGCGCGAGTTGAAAAAAATAGAAACTGATATTTAAATTTTTGCTAATTTAACATTAGACTGTGACATAATTTTTCTCATAAATTGTCTTTTTTTTAATAAAGCGACAGTGTATCTATTGAAAAAGTGCCTCTCTACTAGTGCCTGTCATTCAAAAACTATAAATGCTAGTTATATGCTTCTGCGAAGTTTTTGGTAGAAAAACTCGAAATCCGCTTATATCAATAACAACTTTTTGTTGTCAGACTAACGGTTTAAGCTACGTTTCCATATTAGTGCAATTTCACTCCTTTGAACGCCTGGTGTAGTTCGTGCGCCACTCGGAGATGGTTGCAAATGTAGGACAATAAATCTGCCATATAGAGGTACATATTTCCGAAGTGTTTTTGCCTGTCAGATCTTTTGCAGGAAAAAAGTACATATTGACTGGGCTAAAATTTCACCCTCTACTAGTAAGCAGTTTACTCTCACTCCATGCTAGATCAGTTGATTGGTTTGTCAAATACTTATTGGTTTATAATCAACACATGATTGCGCGCCATTAGTGCGAGTATCTGTCCGAATGACAGACGTAAAATATGTCCGGATAGCTGAAATGTCCCAATAGGGAGCATGACTAAAATTTTAAACATAAAAATAATACTAAAAAACATAGAGTAACGTTGTAATAAAATATGTACTTCACAAAAAAACAAGATTTCTAATTGCGCGCGATCAGTATGAAGGATCTAAACAGCGTTATAATTGATGCGGCCCGCAACGAGCTGTGGCGTCAGAGTCTACAATATTCGGTAGGCGTTGCGCCGGAAAGGGGCCGAAGGAACTATGCAAACAAGCGGGCGAGTACTGGGAACTCCCGTAGCCGACCGAATCGGTCTTCTCGTCGTTTGTAAATTGTAGAATGTGGCGTCACGACTTTGAACCTGTTTGAAACGGTTCGCTCCGACGTGAGACTTTAATAATTTATAACAAATTTATTATTGGGAATTAAGGCGTCATATTTTGCACGTCTTATTTTTCAGTATGGCAGAACATTTTTATGCAATAAAAAAAGATGGGAATGTTCCCATCGCTCTGAATTATCGAAGTTATACTGTACTAAAATCTCCCTAAAATAAAAATAGATTGATAGACTGTTATATCTAATACTTACCATAGATTCCACACAAAATATAAAGAAATACTATTGCCTTCATCATTTTCTTTATTACTATATGTTTTTAGGTGGGTATTATACATACTCTACTTGTACAGTATTACAAGACCTATTTATATGAATATTTATCTCAAAAGTGGCATTTATTATATAATTTCAAGATTAACTTGATATTCTTGATAATAAGATAAGTATATCAGGGTTCATTTAAAATTAGCGCCTGTGGCAAGTCTTAATGTTGCCAAGCTTCTAAAAGAAATCAAAGTAAACAAAACCAAATTTTGCAAAATTTTACATAAATCAATAACAAACACGATACTCCCCTCATTTTAGACTTCTATTGTGAATTTGTTTTGGATTAACACAATTAAATTAACTAGACCAACTAATATGGTACAGGCCAGGGGGATAATCCTACCAACTTAATTCCACTCAGCTCAAGGTCAAACCAGTGTTCAAATTGCTATGAAAAATATTTTTTTTATTAAATACTGTGAGATTTATATTTGAAAAAAAGTTGCACTAGGTGATTATCTATCGGTTAGCTTTCAAATAAACATTTGAGATTTGAGAATCCATTACCACTACAAAATCGAAGTTACATAAAATAAAGGTCGAACTTTTTGACAGAAAAATATTAGTAGCATGTGTTACCTCCTCGTGCCCTGTTTAAAGGCCGAGCATTGTCCTGCATTAGTATAAAAGCATTCCCTATACAGGGTGCAAATGGAATTACATAGTCTTGTAATATGTACTTGATGTATATGTTGGCCGTGATTGTACGTGTTGGCCGTATTTTGCTTACCATGAGTATTTTCTAAACAAAATAAGATAAAGAAGTGTTAAAAAGCAAAATTTAATACGGATTCCGCTCTAAATGCCGAGAGTATTCATGTATCGACGAAATCTGCAGGGTATTTCAAAATTCCTGAATAAAACAGACACTTTTATTTTTCCCTGTATCACAATTATAAATATTTAATCAATAAAAATGTTAGGGCCTGTGAGAATCTAAAAAAAACAATTCTTCACAATAAAACAAAATTAAGTTTGTGGCAATCAGTCAAGTAGTTTAGAAATGATGTCACATTAAACTTGAGGAAAATTTCGAGTGTGCCACTTTTTATATCTTTCAGTGTATATTAAACTGCTAAAACCATAAATTATTCCATAAACCATAGTTAACTTCATCCATAACATGAACTATTGCTAAGTCCTTTTTTATTAATAATATATAATGCACAACCTTCTTCATTCTGAAAACTGTTACGCCACTGAGTTCGTAAAATAAGTGAGTATTATTCAGAATCCAAATACACTTGATTAGCTTCCAAACACAACAAGTCACGGCTGTTTACAATGATAAATTACTACTGAACACTTTTAATTACTTGTTACTAGGTCTTATCTCTTGTCTAATGTCGTGATGGGCTGGCCCTTATATACTACTTGTTCCATCTCATTCTAGATTATTCTCATTTATCCCATCCCATTCTAGTTTGTATACAAGGCATGTCGAAGGGTTCTACAGGGGTTAGTCCAAATATTCATATACCGCAACAATTCTAAATGGGGCCAGGGGTGTATCTCGGTTATTTGAAGTCCTACAGGGTTGAGACTTCGCCCTTGGGGGCTTGTATCTGGCACCCCCAGATGCGATGTTGGCACATCGTCGGGTGCGGTGTTGCCTGGTTGTGCAGTTTTTTTTTAGATCTAGGGATTTTTCAATATATCGTGCACAATCGCTTCGACCATAAACCATTGCTAGTCATTATAATTACGCCCTGACTTACGCATCTAAAATATTGCGACAAATTATCATACTAATGTCCCCAATTTCATTACATAGAAGTAGGCATTTCACGGAAATAATCATCAGATTCAGAATCAATCAAATAAGAATCCTCTAGATTTTAACTTTACTCTTAACTCTCTTTGTGTTACAGATGGGATAAGTATTATTTTTCAAAAACCTCAAGTGGTCCCATCATCCTTCTGGTACTTTGCAAGACCATTCCCAACAAATTTTTGGCTGGCCATAGCTTTGATATTCGTAGCTGTTGTACTAAGCCTCTTTATCGTTGGTAGACTTACTCCAAGTGAATGGCGAAAGACATGCAATCAATCACATTATATTGTTAATCACTTAACACCTTCGAATTCACTTTGGTTTGCTACTGGAGGTTTGTTTGGTCAAGGGACACACGTTAAAATCAGGTAGGTCAGAAAAATACCATTCATATTTTTAGTTTTACACTTATGTTAAGAGAATGATAATGAGGCAGTTATGGTTATGACTATGATATACTTGTCTTAATTCAGTGTATTTCTAGCTCTGTTCCGGCTAGAATTATAGCAGGGAGTTGGTGGATATTCTGCTATGCACTGATAGCATTATACACAGCAGCATTATTTTTTGATCTATACCTAAATGAAGGTAAAGGGACTGCTTTATTCAGTGACTACTCCGATCTTGTTGCCAATGCACATGATTTAGATATTAAATATGGCGCTAAATTGGGCGGAACAACAGAGCAATTTTTCAAGGTAGCTATGCGGTTCTTCAAAAATATGAGTGCAGCAGTTAATTTTTAGAGGAACCCTGCCTTTGAAGATTTATACCTACATATGGATAACCATAGGGAAGACATGGTATCTTCCACAGAAGATGGCATAAGACGCGCTATCCAGTCAAGATATGCTATGTTTATGGAATCTAGTGTAATGGAATACTATACAAACACACACTGCGACCTTCAGATTTATGGAGGCCGGCTCGGGTATCCGGCATCTTATGGTATAGCTCTTCAAAAAGGTTAAAAAGTATTTTCTTAGTATCACAAAATTCATAACCATCTCACATAAGTTTACCTTGGTATCTGGTTGCTCTGTTCATAGATTGACAGTGAATGAAAACAAATATAATTTATTTTAGGTAACGTGTTCACATATTTTATAAATGAAGCATTAAATGAGTTAGCGGCTTCTGGGCTACTCGACAAACTGAAAGAGAAGTGGTGGAAAAAGAATACACAAGTATGTGAAGTAAGTATACATGTCGGTATAACCAAAAGTATCTTTTAATTTAGGGTTAAGTCCTATAACACATATACATTTTTATAATTTTTTTATCAGCCAATTGACCATATTAGTTAGGTTATCAAAATCCGGGCGCGAAATTTGAAATGGGTTCCCAAACACACTTCAGCAAATTTGACTGCCATGTATTTCTTATGGGAGATTCAAAAGTGCGATTTTCAGACGGGAATTTCTCGGGTTTTGGGCATTTCTTAGTATTTAAACCTATTATACTGTAATGTAACCAACCCGGGTCGGTTAAACATAATAAACAGAGAAACACATGGCCGGGGTACGTGATCGTCAAAAGGGGAAATACCTACCCTACGTTGTATTTAATTTAAATTAACCCTGTCCGAGATGCACTGGTTACTAACGAAAAGCGGGAGTTTTGAGATGAAAAAGAAAAGACTAAGCATTTTTAATACACCTACTGATTTATTTAAACAGGTATTTATTTATGAACAATATAAAATAAATAAATGCCGTACTCAGCCTTGAATTCACAAGGGGAAAGAGCACGGCAGAGAAATCCTCGATCTCTATTCAAAAGAATCGCAATAATGCTGTTGGACACTTAGGTGAAAGTAAAATGAAAACTTACAAGGGTTGCCATACTTGTGTTTTAATCTACAATCATTCTCAAGATACAAAACTGAAGAGTTTGTTGTTAGTTAGCCGACTTTTGTCAGAAGGTACTGAGGGCCCATACGGGAGGCAACCCAGCTAGTAGTTGTAAGGTTTTGGTGCGAAAACGAAGGTCCCATACGGGAGGCAACTAGCGTGTTCGCCCAGGCACGGGAGAAAAGTGTTAATAAATTCAACAAGGCGCAAACATTCATCATCTCATACAATAAGCAATTAAGTCACTGTTATAAGCCAAAACCCTCAAGTATGAAAAACCTACTCGTAGTCATGAATGGAACAAAAAGGTCAATAGCATTACTTAGATCCAACGGAATAAAACAAAATGAAATAATCTTAAAACAGAATGAGCTGAACAAACTAAATAAAAACAAGTAAAATGTTCATAGTTTATGCACAACGTATCATAATTATTTTTAGTTCAAAACATAATATAACACGGATAATTTTAATAAAAAGATGGCATAAATTCTCGAGATAATAAATTTAATAATAAACATTACAAATTAAGTATATTTACTAACCTGTGAAATTTCACGTCAAACACCAACACACACCAGAGCCCAACTACCTGCTTCCCCATATGCAATCCCTCGTCTCTCTATATCCCGACTTATCTAACCCACCCCGCACCACGTCTTTCCTAGTGCGTGCTTATAGCGTAACCACTTGTTATTTAAAAATCGGTATCTCGTCTTTAAACAAAACAGAGGTCCGACATCGCAAGTTTATTAACTAAATAAGGGATAGGGTCCATTTCAATACGTCAAACTTTAAACATATTTCTCTACAATTCAAGTCCAAATTATTTTTTTAGACCAATGAGTTTATTAAATAAATGATTTTAAGTTAAATTGTCTGTTTTCCATGAACTTACATCGCGTATTAGTTTTAACATTTCTTACGCAAGAGCGTCCGGCCAGCTGTAAAAGTAAAGTTAAGGGTTATGTTATGATATTGCCGGTGGGTGTTTTATATGTTTATTACTATTTTGGTCAATGTTTATCGATTTTTGACATTAATGATGTAATAATATACCTACTATGTACATTTTTATGAAAGAATAATGGAAAAAATGGGCTCAAATGTGGATTTCTCCATATAAATAATAATCCGGTAAGTACCTACCTAGATACCGGATTATTATTTATATGGACATTTTTGTTATGTAAGGTTTTTCATTAACTAACTAAACAGATACCGCACAGCAAACTTGATGATACTAATGGAAAAGCCTTGGAAAAACAACGGTATTGTGCTTTATACCTTTCGATCAAATAGATGTTCTGCACTTATTCCTATCATATGCATACTCTGTTCAGGTCAGGGCAACCAAGAACAAGATACATCAGTTGATGCTCATACTGAATAATGTACTTTTAATAAATTTAATTAGTCATCAAATTGAAAAGATTTTAAGTTAACTTAAACTACATATTCTGGCCTCTAGGAAAAAATCTTATGGTTCTGAGGTTGATTAGGTAGGTACTCTATTTTCACCCATTTTCTAACCAACACTCAAAATCAATTATTTGCAATAAAAAAAAACAGATATCTGTGATGAAAACTGCAAAACGTGAAATAGGTAAATCAAAATAAAATGAGCTTGGAAGTTACGTAGGACACAAATATAATACAAATTCAGCGATGATGCCACAAATATTGCCGGTTTTTAAATTAACACAATGAAATTATAATTTATTATGTAAGAAACTCTAAGTATTAAATATTAAATAAGTTTATCCAAAACCTTACAGTACCTACACAGATACTGTGGTACCTACCTCTCAAGGACCCTATGTCAAACCCCTTCCTCTCTGAACCATTGGATCAAGCAACAACATACTTTTTTCATACAAACATCGCCTTGTAAAATTGGTAATATTTTTATTTTACATTTAATATTTAAGTTTTACATTTATTTTACATTCAACACTCTCAGTCAAATAAAATATCAAACAAAGTATTTATTCAACTTTTTTCACTAAGAGACTTTCTATATCACGTCTACAATGCCCTGAACTTGAGTCCCCATAAGACATCAATACATTAATTTTTAAACTAGGAACCCGCGCCAATTTGAGATCATAACCTAACTAATATGGTCAATTTAAGACTGATATTAGCTATGCCATAGCTTTCCAAACAGGTGCTTTAGCAGCTCTATCATTAAAACAGACAAAAGCTACATACATAATTTTGTGTATTATTACTACTTATTAAATTACCTCAACAAACATTAGATTATTATTAAAGATAATTTGCAAGAAAACATTCATAACAATGATGAAAATAGACATAGAACTAATAGTTTAACTGGATGTAAAGGACAAAAAGCCGTTGATAAAGGACTATACAAAAAACAGGCAGAACAAAAACAAACACAATTATCTGAAGTGACATAAAACGCTATAACACTTCTTCCTTTAATTTAATTTACCTGAATTAAATGGCCTCTCATCCAGGAGATGTATACTGATGGATATTTATTTTGCCTATCGGCTGCTCAGATTTTTCGGAAGGTCGTGGATAAGTGAATAGCTGGTTAGTTAGAGTCTTTCATAGCACTTAGGTACCCTTAGATAGGGAAGTCACAGCTTGACAATTACTGATTTGATCTATCTCTACTTTTAATGTATACTTAAATAAAATGAATATTTGGATGCCAGGTCAGCTGTACCAGGGTATTTCATTTGAAAAAAAAAGTTTTCGCAGTTAGAAATTAGCTAAATATGGCATAGAAAATGTAACACTTGGTATATTATTTTCGATTCTATTTTAATTGCAGAACTTGGACCACTCTGGTCTTCCTATGTGCCAAAAATTAAATTTAGATATACCATATGAAAAAAGATATAAAGCTCCTTCCAGGCCTTTCCATCTATCATTTGTTTCTTAAAATGGTAAATATCTCCGAAACCTGAGGGTTTATCCCAGGGTGCGCCACATGTTTTTGACTTAAAATTTTGCGCTCTCCGAATTTCAAAAAAATATATAGGGTGCTCCATTTAAAATAATAAAGTTAGTTGCTGTCCAGGAGATATGAAACACCCTGTACATTCACCAAAAAAGAATACCAACAACCTGGGATAACATATTTTTCTCTGATAAATAGCAAAGTCGCTACAGAGCAAATACGCACTAAAAACACACACTGTATATTACTATAATAGTAAAACTATTGAAAGTAATGATAAAATTACAGTAAATTTGATTTTACATTCCCAAAAATTGAAGATATATGTTTAAAAAATGATCAGTGAAAAAATTAAGAAAGAAAAGTAGTATGCAAGTTAAGCTATATGACTAACATATAAAGGTAAACGTTAAATGCTCTTCGTTAATTTAATAAATAAAGATTTATTTGTGTTTTGTACGTAGAACCTGGACGAGCCAGACTCCCTGTGACTTTTCCAATACGACAAGCAAGAATGTATACCTGCCACATATAAGCACCGAGTTTAGTAGGCCTACCCATATTCGTATCAACGTCCCGCGTATTTATAACTTCGCGCCGCCCTACTATTCCAGTTTGCGCATACTACATGCGGTTTAATATCGCAGGACATTGTATAGGGACCTACCAAAGTGTGAATTTTACTGATGGTATCTCGCGGATGGTATCTCACAATATCAACATAATGAAGCTGAATATCACAAGTCATACAATTAAAATATCATAAAAAAATAAACAAGAATAAAATAGCAACTGGACCTCCAGGCACAGGAACAGCCATGACTAAATTGAAAACAGTTGATCACTTAAGCTGGATTTATTTGTCAATTTGTCAAACTTCGACAAAGACACAAGCACAGAGGACATTGCCTGCCTAGATGGTAAATACAAGGATAAATATATGTGAGAAACTAATCAGGTAAATTACAACACCAGAGTAGCTTCCTTCAAGCTGGGGGTACCCACACATATGGAAAAAGAATACGTTTAATTTCTGACCAGCGGGAACTTTAGTGGTTAGTTATCGCTTTAAGAGACGGACACCAGACAACCCAAACAACCTCAAAATTTTCATGTATCGGAAATACACCTGTAAATTCAAATAGCTGAAAAGATCTAGATGTTACAATTGAAAATATTAATAATAATAATTCATTTATTTTCCAACAGGTAAACCAATATATAACAAAAAATTTCTAACAATAATAAGAACAGGTGTACAAAATATGAAATATTATATAACAAAATCATAAAAGAAGTTCTAAAAGAATAATAGTCATATAGTATAATAGTCAGTCACAGTAATAATTGCCAGATAATAAATAAAATAACAAAAGAGCTAACAGATAAAGTTTGAACCATCTGTTTGTTTATTAGGCAGAATTTTCTTGATATACTGGGTTACTTTACTCCAGTTTTCGTTATACACCGGAAAGCTTCAACAAAATATAAAAACGACGTTGTACATGTTCACATTAATTTATTGATATTATATAGTAACAAGCAAATATGCTATTGATATTTTACTGTGATAAAACAAAGAAAAACATTTTTAATCATCAAAAGTGGCGTTAAGTATATCTAATGAGAACGTATACTTTACACTTTACACAATACAATATTTCAGTTTATTTTAGCTGGGAAATTGACTTTGGAGTAAAGTAAATCCCCTAAAGCAATACACTACTCCATGATGTTTATTTTGGTATAATAATGTAACACCCTTTTTCTATTGTTACCCAGTAAAACAAGAATTATGGTTGCAATATGCAATTTTAATAGTTTACATGTACAAAAGTATGTATGTATTTAAAAAAAAAACAATATAAATTTTCATCCAAAACTAAAAATAATATTGAAAAGTATCATGTGCATTAGAAAAATTATAGTCATCAGAATTTTTATAGATGTGGAAATTTATAAAATCCCCGATTGGTAACTTGTATTGGAGGATCGATTGCACCAAGAACATCATTGTACCAAATCTTGTCTTTCTTTATTGGCCACTTCCAGTATTTTCTAGCTTTTTTTGTTCGTCTTTTTCTTGTTTCTGTAGCTTCTGTTCTTTTCTTTTCAAAGTACTCAATAAACGAATTTTCTATATCTCGGTGTTCAACTGCTGCACCAACTTTTATTCTATCTAATAGTGGAGTGGCAACACTGAAAGAATACCACATTTTCGTAATCCAGATTTTACATTAGTTGCTGCTTTGTCCTTGAGCTTTTCAGTTGATCGAAAAGTTTGAGAAGAGATGGAAAGAATTGTTTTTCCAAAACTAGCTCTACTGCCAGCATGAGTTTTATATAAAATTTGACACCATGCTTTTTCATTGGCGCAAAAAAAGGGACATCCGAGGGTTGTGTAACATGTGTGCTGTGAGGTGGTAAACAGACAAAAGAAATATTATTTTGCTGCCATAAAGCAAGCCCTTCCACATTAATAGGACTGGCAAAATTGTCACCGATGACTACTTTCTTCCCTTCTTGCTTCGTTAATTTTGGTAACAACATAGTCTAAAACCAGTCACAAAATGTGGCTGATTCAAACTGGTAGGGGTGTTACTGTACCTAGTACCTGGCGGACCATTTTCTGTCCATGTGTCCCACAGTCTACTGTATTTATAAAGGACATAATGGAGCTAATAGTTCTCCTGCATAATAGATATGCTGCTTTTTGATGTGTTGCATACTCGTTCTGGATACTTGGACCCGCATTTCATCAGAACTATTTTTAATCCAGTCAAATTTTATTAGTCAAATTGGTTTCTTCGAAATTATAAATACACTCTGGGCTAACACCATCGAGAGTGTTCCTCAAATTATCTATATATGCTTGTATTGTTTGTTTATTTAGTGCAGCAGGTGCTCGTTTAATGTCGCTAGCCGTACAGTAAAATCCTTATGATATATACGAAATAATTTTAGCCTTTTTTATAAGTCCTTTCCTGGAAAATTATTCTTGAACCAAGAAACTTGCCTACCAATTCTATTTAAGTAAGACTGGTATGTATGTATCTCACAATGTATCTCACTTCCAATTCAGTGACAGAAAAACCGAAGTCACTTAGAGAATGAATGCATGATAGAATTAATTTTTCCTCTGCATCACTAAAAACTGCAGGATATCCAGTCTTTCCAGTGTGTCTTTCTTTTAACTTATTGTAAATAGTTTTGCGAGGAATATTATATGTAGCAGAAGCAATTAATTCTATGACTCACCTCCCTTTATAGCATCTAGACACTGGCAAACCCTATTGGGAGAGTAATCACCATATCTTCTGCAACCTAGCTTTCTTTTATATACACTCAGCATTTTCTGTAATCAAAGAAAGCAAAAATAGAATAACGAAAAACTTACCCTATTTTAGAAGTAGAACGTCTAAATTCACAAGAAATTTTACGAGGCAGATTTTAATGTAATAATTCACGCCAACTTCATCTTAGTAAATAAAACCGAGAAACATAGGTTATGACGGTTGCAAGCCATTGATGTATTACCCCTAGTGTCCTCTACTGGAGAGCTGATGAAATTTGAAAATGCAGATTTCTATTCTAGGAAATTTCGAAATTTCTTTAATTTTGTTAGGACTTCAACAAAAATATTTGACGAAAAACTGTGATATTTATTGAAGGTGATACTAATATCGATATGCTGGATTGTCATAATTTCTCGACAATCTTGAATTATCACGATAATGTTTGTGATACCTCACTTCAATAGCAAATAAATCTTCAGGTTGTTGACAAGTGCTAAGATGGGTAAAAACATAATAGTGTTCTTCCTTCTATCTACTGCTTTTTTAATACTAAGTCACATTTTTAATATTGGCTCTTTAAATAATTATTTTGTACCATCAGAATATAAACACGAAAACTCGTTTGGTCTTTTTCTTTTAAAATTTGTCACTTTTAATGAAACTTTTTAGGTTTTTCTATCAAATGTACTTTAAGTAGACACTCAAAAACAACGAAAACAATTAATTTCATATACACGACAAACACAAGCCTTATGCAACGTTTTTGTCAAATGACGCAGAAACACACTGAACAGTTAGGCGCGCTATGATTACCATAGGAGGCGGACTAGATGATATCGCCGCAGATGCCAGCAAGATGGGTTCTTCTATTATTTAGGGTTTTAGGTATAAAACCATGAGCAATACTTGCCGGTCTTCACATTTTGTATACTCAAGTACTTCCAGCGCCTGCACTAATAATATCGTATTTGTTGCTCTCCTATATTAATAATTACCTGATAATAATACATTCAGTGAGGACACACTATAAAAGCAGAAATTGAATTAAAATATAAATAGGGATGTTTATGTTTTAGAATATACAGCGTGACATCTCACCATTGCAAACCCAGGAATTTATAGGACCATTTTACATCACTCTCACTGGACTAATATTAGCAATGTTGTGCGGGGTTTTGGAGTTTTCCTATTATGTTTACAAGCTCAGCCAAAGAGTACGAAGATCTTTCTATAAAACGTTCAAGTATGAGATGAAGAAGTCCTTTACCGTTAATGTCAAGAATATGGTTGATTCCAATTTAATTCGTACTCTTATAGCTGACAATGAGGAAGGGGATGATGATGATGATGATCCAGTATCTGAAATAGTAGAATTATCATTATATGATTCTTGAAATATACTATATTATGTAGTTTACACACAAACACACACACACACACACACATATATATATATATATATATATATATATATATATATATATATATATATATATATATATATATATATATATATATATATATATATATATATATATATATATATATATATATATATATATATATATATATATATATATATATATATATATATATATATATATATATATATATATATATATATATATATATATATATGTACTAAGTACAAATGTACATATTATAAGTGAAAACAAAAATAAACATAGTTAAACATGTCTCCTACAACAAATTTATAATACTACATTAGCAAACAACATAACATGTACGTAGTATGTGGTTGTTAAATAAATTAATAGTACAAAAACATTTTTAGAACAAGCTTTTATTTAAATAAATTAGCTAAAAAGAAGAGAATAAAGTTTAAATTAAATTAAACCTATCAATTTATTACATTACACAATTTATGATATAAAAGCTTGTCACGAGATTTACCTATTTTATTTCTCAGAATTGCTTATGTCAATATCTCGCCAAATTATACAAGTGATTGTATGAAGTCAACCATGGCGTACTTTTAAAATTCAGTTGCAAGATTTGACCCGGACAATTCGACCCCACAATCGTAATCGGGGACTCAAACAACCCTGGGATAACAATTTCAGACTGATTGGAGCAACTAAGTTTTTGATCGCCATATTAGATTCGCCGTCTTGACCCTTGTCAGCCCCTACGACATTTGTTCGAGCACCACCAAACTATCTCTTACCTTTGCCGAGTTATAACTCTTTAAAATTGATATAACCGCCATCTTGTTTTCCGCCATTTTGCCCATTTTTCCTCTTAAACCCTTTCATTTGATATCCATATCATGGGTTTTATGCACCCCATGAAAACACACAGTCTACCATCTTTGGGAGTCCGCCATATTGGATTTACCATTTTCATTGTCATTTTATTTTCGTATTTTTCTCAGCAAACCCTTTCATTTGATACCCATATCATCAAAGTGCATAAAAAATAAGTAGTGCGCCATATTAGATTTATAGTGACGTCATTTTATTTTTGTATTCTTCTTAGTAAACCCTTTCATTTAATACCCATGTCATGGAAGTGCATAAAACATAACTAGTTTGCCATATTGGAAAAAATATAAACTATACGGGCATGCATAATTTCAACTCAATCAATTGAGAATAACTACTTTAAAATTCACTTGCAAGATTTGACCTGAACTAACATACATAGATAGATACATACATAGCAAGTTAAATAAAAGCTTGAAATGACGCCACTTATCTAACCATGCATTGTCATCCAAGCTAAACGTGCATGCAACATTTCAGCTCAATTGGTTGAGGATAACTGCTTTAAAATTCAATTGCAAGATTTGACCCAAACAAACATACATATATAGCAAGTTAAATAAGAGCTTGTAAAAGCAATTAAGTGTTACATCTTTACAAAAAAATCCAATAGACTTGTCGAAAATTTTGTTGATTTGATAGAATAGCAGCTTTTTCATGTAGTTTCATGTTCAGCCCAGACCAAACCTTTATTAGAAATGCGAACAGCTTCTTCATGACTTATTCTGTTTGTAGTTTGGCTATTGTCTCCATGGTGCCTTCAATATCAGAGCTAATTACTAAATTTTCTTCTTCCTCGCCAACAATGTCTCTATTCCATTCCTCTAAATCAACAGATAGGTAATTTTGGTTTGGATCAATTTCATGTAATAAATGAATGATAGTCTCCATATCCCTTCCATCATATCTAAAATTTCATGGCGAAGGGTCGTCAAAGGCTTGTTATCTTCAGGGCTTTCTTCAATGGAACCGGCCAAGAAGTTTTTCCAGCACTTTTTAATTGTTTCTGGTTCAAATTTCTCCCATGCCCTTGATAAATTGGAAACTGCATCCCTAAGGTTATATTGCTCCATTCCCAGTTCCAGTTCTGATTCATTGGTTGTATCAATGGTGTGACATTAGGTGGCATGTACATAACCGTGATAACACCATCGTCTGATATAAGTTCATTTTCTTGGGGAGTTATCTAGAAGTACAATTGCTTTTCCTGGAAGACCGTGTTTATTAAGGAATTTTATCTCACCTAAAAGTATTTACATTACATTTTTATTTTTGCTGCTTTTTAATAATTATATGGATATACTCAATCACCTCAGGAACAAACTGCTCATTAAACCATTCTTTGAAAATAAACACTGTCATCCATGCAGATTTGGAATGTTTATACTGTACAGGAATATGAGTCTTTAAAACTTCGTGGCTTTTTTGCTTTCCCTATTACTAAAAGTTTACATTTATGTAACCTAGTTGCATTAGTACAGGCTAATAATGTTATTGTCTCTTTGGCGGTTTTTCTATTTGAACATATTATTATAATCCGGAAAAACGTGTTAGAGTTAGAAAAAATTTGAGTAACAGAATTAGGGTTATTCGAGTTAGGGGTTACTCGAATACATTCGAGTTAAAGAAAGAGATAATGTTAGAACAAATATAAATAGTAGAATAGGTTTGTGTTTTCTGTGAATTAAAGTTCCATCAAAACTAATGTGACAAAGTGTCACTGAAAATGATGAGGTATTAATATTCTAAATTCAAGTATAAATGATGAATAAAACATCACTCTGAAGATCCTCAATGAAGGTGAAAGAACTTGTACAACTTCTAAGTGTTTTGCGTATATATGTCCAGATATATACAACTGGTGTGCCTTCCTTATTATTCAACTATTTGCTTATTTCTCTATGTAATGAATTGCTACAAACTTAAAAGCTAATATATATATATATATATATATATATATATATATATATATATATATATATATATATATATATATATATATATATATATATATATATATATATATATATATATATATATATATATATATATATATATATATATATATATATATATATATATATATATATATATATATATATATATATATATATATATATATATATATATATATATATATATATATATATATATATATATATATATATATATATATATATATATATATATATATATATATATATATATATATATATATATATATATATATATATATATATATATATATATATATATATATATATATATATATATATACCTAAATGGGGAAACCGAGATCCATGTACTTCTGCTACAATTCGAGATCCACATCTATTAATAGAGACAAAAATATGCACAACGGGCAAACTGGGTTTTAATGATATAATTTTCAGAAAATGGTAATAGATATGATTTTTTTCTAAAAATGACGAATATTATGTTTGATATAAAATCGAACATTATAAGGTCCTTCCAAATAATAAGAATACGAGATCCCTTTTAATATACACACAATATACATTGGTAGTACTATGGAAAACGAGATCATGCAGTGTTGCCTACTCTACGGATCTCACATTGTTTTTGTGTATAAACAGATATATTTGATTTAACTATAATGAGTATTTACGAACAATGAAACTGTTTTTTCAAAGAAAAATATTAAGAAGAGTTGTTATAGGTGTTATGAAAATCTAAAATAATACCAACTTTTAATACAAAAACTAGGATTCAATACAATAAATGAGTGTTCTTTGTTGACAAGTGACAAAAATATTACCGTTTTTTCAAAATGTGATTATAGTTAATATAAGAATGATAACACGAAAATACAAACTTTTTTAATTCAGTGTTAAATAATAGTTTAAAAAATAAATTTTTCACTTGCATGTCAACATTATCAACAGAATTGTACGCGGGCTTATTGTTGCCGACGACGTACGTTCTTTCAACGCGGCAATACCCGAGAAACCATCATATAATGAATTGCGGCCGCGAAAGCCATCACCAACGAATGTATATCCGTATTAATAAAAATAGAGGTAGGTATGTAATTTTTTATATTTATTGAATGCAGAATGGTTAATTTCATGAGTACCTACACATTAAACGTATGTATGGAACATATACATATAAAATATACTAAGTGTGCAGTTCATTTTGAATAACGATATAATTTTGGGAGTTTTAAAACAATCAGGCATTTTTATAAGGAATTCCTTAATCAAAAATTCTAAAATTATAGTTTCTTTTGGGGTCAATTTATCCCCAAATTGACTCTATATCATCAAGAAAATTAGACTACTGTAATATCAAGCGCAAATAATTAATAATAGTAAATAGAGATAATCCACCAGATCTTTTTTACAATCATTGATAAATATGTCGACAGCGGTTGGAAGCAGTGCAAAAAAGCTACTAGTATTCTGAGGTCGGCTTTTAAAAATGGTACACATATTTTCAATTAATGCAATAGGGAACATTCCCATCTTTTTTTATTGCATAAAAATGTTCTATCGTACTAAAAAATAAGATACGCAAAATATGACGCCTTGATTCCCAATAATAAATTTGTTATAAATTATTAAAGTCTCGCGCCCGAGCGAACCGTTTCAAACAGGACAAAGTCGTAACGCCACATTCTACAATTTACAAACTACGAGAAGACCGATTCGGTCGGCTACGGGAGATCCCAGCACTCGACCGCTTGTTTTCATAGTTCATTCGGCCGCTTTTCGGCGCAAGGCCTACCGAATATTGTAGACTGTGACGTCACAGCTCGTTTCGGGCGGCGTCAATTTTATCGGTGTTTGGATTCTTCATACTGATCGCGCGGAATTAGAAATCTTGTTTTGTTGTGAAGTACACATTTCATTACAATGTTACGTTATGTTTTTTAATATTATTTTTACATTTAAAATTTTAGTTATGTTCCCTATTATTATCAAATGAAAGTAATTTATTATTTTAATAAAGCATAATGTGACAAGAAAGACGTCAAGGGAATTTTTATATCCTAATAATAAAAATATCTTCATAATCAATCTTCTTCTTCTTCTTCTTCAATCTTCATAAAGATATCAATCTTCATTTTTATATTGTTTTTAAAGTAAGTAGTTGTTACGCTCTTTTGCTCTGGTGTGCGTCTCAGTTTCGTCTGCTTTATTTTTGATTTATTAGTATCATCTATTGTGGTAGCCTCATCACCGTGATGTTTGACATACCTAGTTTATTTTGATTTTTCCCCTTTATTATCTTTCGTGTTGTTACTTCCGCAATATTAATTTCATTGCTGTATGTTCGAAATATGTGTACAGAGTAATTCAAATTTTAAATAAATATCTCTGAGGATCTCGGAAATCGAAAGAGATATGAAAATGATACAATTATGGCAAAATTGAGTAAACATGGGTTGATTAATAAGCTGATTAATCAAGGAATCACAGATATTTGGGTTAGTTGTGTTATTTGAAAAAGTTTTAGAAACTGGAAAACTTTATTGCTCTGCGTAACAGGTGATGGTCCAGACCGTTGAAACTTAAAAGAAGTAAAATTGCGATCGCGTGTATTATAAGTGCAACATGACTGCGAATAATTACGTCGCGAGTGTCCCGAAACTTCTTGGACGCGAAAATTATAATGATTGGGAAGTGAGACGGATGAGACGAAGATCGCCAAAGCTAGAGCCAAGCTTATTTTGACGATAGATACTTCGTTGTACGTGCATATTCGTGAAACAAAATCGGCTCAAGACCTATGGGGTAGGTTAAAATCATTGTTCGATGATTCCGGCTTTACTAGGAGATAAGTTTGCTGAGAAATCTTATCTCTTTGCGGTTAGAAACATGTGAATCAATGGCTTCCTATGTTAACCAAATGGTTGAAACGGCTCAGAAACTCAAAGGTACAGGTTTCAAGATTGATGAAGAATGGATTGGTTCTCTACTTTTGGCGGGATTATCCGAGAAATTTGCGCCAATGATAATGGCCATCGAACACTCGGGAATTTCCATTACGTCAGACGCAATCAAAACGAAGCTGTTAGACATGGAATTGGAAGTCGGTAATACAGGTAGCGCTTTTGCCAGTAAAGTTCATCAAAGAAAGCGTATTGGAGTGAAGTCAACGTATCGTAGTGTTGGTAACAGTGGTAGTAGGTCAATTGAACAGAGTGAAGAAAATGACAGCCAGGGTAGTTCCAAACGCGATTTACGTCAAGTTAAGTGTTTTGGATGTAAAAAATTAGGACATTTCAAGAACAAATGTCCGGATCAAGGGAATATGAAGACTAACAATGCATTTAGCGTGATCTTTCTAAATGGCAAGTTTAGTAAAAATGATTGGTATGTGGATTCTGGAGCTAGTGCCCATATTACATTACTAGAAGATCAGCTGATAAATGTGAGGCAGAGTGAGCTTAAAGAAATTATTGCAGCCAACAATTCCAAGGTACAAGTTAAATGCATGGGAAATTTAAATATACAGACCCGAATAGGTAAGCAAGTGCATGATATTGTAATCACAAATGCTCTTTGTGTTCCGGATGTTACCACCAACCTTATTTCTGTCAGCCAGCTGATAAAACATGGAAATTCTGTTATTTTTGAATCACATGGATGTAAAATATACAATAAGAATAATATATTAATAGCTACCGCAGACTTAGTTGGAAACGTATATCGATTAAATATACATATGGTTCAGAATGGGGAAAGTTGTTTTTTAGCAAGCGCAAATACATGGCACAGAAGGCTTGGTCACATAAACTTTACAGACCTGAAGAAAATGCACAGTGGTGTAGTTGATGGGGTTATTTGTAAAGGGAAAATAGAAAGAGAAAGCTGTATAGTTTGTTGCGAAGGCAAGCAAAATAGATTAGCATTTAATCATGTAGGTGCAAGAGCTAATGAACTGCTGGATGTAATTCATGGGGATGTGTGTGGGCCTATGGAAGTTATGTCTGTAGGAGGTAGTAGATATTTCTTAATACTGGAAGATGATTATAGTCGAATGTGTTTCATATATTTTTTGAAAAGCAAAGATGAAGTTTTTAAACGCTTTATGGAATTCAAAAATATGTTAGAAACACAGAAAAATAAGAAAATAAAAATATTCCGGACTGACAACGGAGGAGAGTTCTGCAGCAAGGAATTTGAGGATTTTCTTAAAAAAATTGGTATAATTCATCAGACCACAAATCCCCATACACCTGAGCAAAACGGATTAAGCGAAAGAATGAACAGGACAGTGGTGGAGAAAGCAAGATGCCTTTTATTTGATTCTAATCAGGATAAAAGTTTATGGGCAGAGGCGGTTAACACTGCTGTGTATCTGAGAAACAGATCGATAGCCAGTGGGTTAGAAAATAGAACTCCTTATGAAATCTGGAATGGTGTAAAGCCAGATTTAAGCCACATCAGAATATTTGGTTCCACCGTAATGGTACATATTCCGAAAATAAAAAGGAGTAAGTTTGACAAGAAATCGAAAAAAATGATATTAGTGGGTTATGGTGAAACAATAAAAGGTTACCGATTATTTAATCCACAAGATAACAGGGTTATTACAAGCAGAGATGTTGTAATAATGGAAAATACTGAAAACATGATACCGCTAGATTACGAACCCCGAAAAAATTTTGATGAAACCGAGATTGTCTGTGAAGCTGAGGAACATTGTAATGAACAGCAGGAGGAAACATTAGATTCAGTGGGGGAAGATTCGAATAGCAGTGATGAGGTAGAAGATACAGATGATAGTGATTTTGTGCCTGAAACAAATGTTGAAGTGAACCCGGTTATCAGAAGATCGGAAAGGCAACCTAAAGTAAAAGAGTACGATGACTATGTTACCTATATGTGTTCTACCACAGATAGCAATAAAGATATTGTCGAACTTAGCTGTGATCCTATAAATGTCAAAGAAGCACTGTCGAGAGCTGATAGTGAAAACTGGAGAAAGGCTATGCAGCAGGAGCTTGTGTCATTTACCGAAAATGAAGCATGGGAATTGGTAGATTCTCCTCAGGAAGGTGTGATAGTGGACAATAAATGGGTGTTTAAGCGAAAAGTGGACAATAACGGGAAAGTGTGTTACAGAGCGCGATTGGTGGCAAGGGGTTTTGTGCAAAGGGAGGGCATTGACTATGATGAAACGTTTTCCCCTGTTGTAAAATATAGTACTCTTAGATTGCTTATAGCCCTAACAGTAAAATTGAATTTAAAAACAGTCATTTGGATGTGTGTACTGCATTTTTGAATGGTTTTTTGGAGAAGCCAATTTTTATGAGACAACCAGAAGGTTTTATTTCTCCAGAAAACGAATCAAAAGTATGTAAACTAAAGAAGGCCTTAAGCCTTAAGCTAAATGGTCTTAAGCAATCTTCGCGTGCCTGGAACAATAGAATAAATGATTTTCTATTAAAATTAGATTATAAAAGATCTGAATACGAGCCTTGTGTTTATATAAAAAATGATGGATGTGTTTTTGTTATCATTGCTTTATATGTTGATGATTTCTTTATTTTTTCTAATAATGCAAATGAAACTGAACATCTTAAGTCTAATTTGAGTTCAAATTTTAAGATTAAAGATTTAGGAGAGGCTAGAAAATGCCTAGGAATGGAAATTATAAGAGATAGAGATAAAGGAATTATTCAGTTAAGTCAAAAGGATTATGTTAATCAAATATTAGATAGGTATAACATGCAAGATTGTAAAACCGTTAGGACACCTATGGAAACTAATGTACAATTTGATGGAAATCTTGATAAAGATAAGAATTATCCTTATCAACAACTCATAGGCAGTTTAATGTATCTAGTAGTTTTAACTAGGCCTGATCTATGTTACACAGTTAGTTTTTTGAGTCAATATAATACTTGTTATAATATTAGTCATTGGAACCAAGCAAAAAGAGTTTTGAGGTATTTACAGAAAACTAAAGATTATTGTTTAACTTTTAGTAAAGATGATAAAGATTTAGAAGTTTTTGTTGATGCAGATTGGGCCTCAAATGTTAAAGACAGGAAATCTTATTCAGGATATGTTTTTAAATTGTCAAATGCAAGTGTTTCATGGGAAAGTAAGAAACAAAAATTGGTTTCACTGTCAAGTACAGAGGCAGAATATGTAGCTATTTCTGAAGCTTGCAAAGAGGCAATTTATTTAAAAAACTTATATTCTGAAATTTTAAATAAAACTATTAAAATCAAAATGTATAACGACAGTCAAAGTGCTCAAAAATTGTTAACAAATCCTGTTTTTAATAGAAGGTCAAAACACATTGATGTTCGTTACCATTTTGTGAAAGATGTTATTGCTAATGATTTATTATCTGTTGAATACTTACCTTCAGAAAATATGTGTGCAGATGTGCTTACAAAGAGTCTAAACTTTGTTAAGCATAATAAATTTGTGAAACTTTTAGGTTTATTAGAAAAATGATAAAAAAAAAAAATTTTGTTTATTGCTAAGTGGGGATGTTAGATATATTTATATCAATAACAAAAATGTATTTCATGTATGCGCCATCTATGCTGTTTATTGTGAACTGATATGTGAACCATGGGTTCTGTGATTTACAAAATAAAGTCAGTCGTTGCTGAAACTTATAAGCGATAGCTGCGTGTTTTATTGCTCTGCGTAACAAAATCTTCTCACTGTTCAGTTGCCATTTGCATAATTCTTGTTGTTCTGCTACTTTTTGACATGATACCTAGATCTAATTATTTACAACAATCGAACCATGAGAAATCACTGTATCACCGTCATATTAGTATATACTCGCATGCATATGGCAGGCTTCGCACGTAGCGAGATCTAATTTTAAGGGGAGGTAAGAGCGGCCCTTGTCAGGATAGAACGTGGTTAGGTTACTTATTATTAGTATAGATAAGACTGTTAGTAAAATTTATAACAAATTAACTCACCTGGTTTAACGGGAGTATCCGGAGTGTCCATCATAATATCAAGATCCCACGTTCTTGATTACCTTCTTCACATGGTCTATACATTTTATCCAGTTGGCCGCATTTACTTCTTTGATTGCACCATTGAGAAATATTTTCACATCAGCTAACTTAAATGTTGTACTTTCTCTAGCCAAATAAGCTCAGTTGGGTTCAGTTCGCAGTGATATGGAGGCAATCGAATTACCTCCATTCCTCTTGCTTTGGACATTTCATCCACTACATACTTCTTGAAAGCTGGAAAATGTTACCTTACCAGTGTCAACAATTCTACACAGTGTCACAGTCTACAATATTCGGTAGGCGTTGCGCCGGAAAGCGGCCGAATGAACTATGAAAACAAGCGGTCGAGTGCTGGGAACTCCTGTAGCCGACTGAATCGGCCTTCTCGTCGTTTGTAAATTGTAGGATGTGGCATCACGACTTTGAACCTGTTTGAAACGGTTCGCTCAGGCACGAGATAAAAAAAAGATGGGAAGGTTCCCTATTGCGTGCGCGACTGAGCACCGCATTCCATTAGTTTGCATATCAAACGAAAGAGCTATAACTTATTTCACTAACAGACACTCTATCACGCCTACAGACGCTTGTAAACTAACAGGCCCCATAAGACAACAATACTTTAATTTTTAAAATAGGAACCCCCGTCAATTTGAGATCCTAACCTAACTAATAGTGTCAACACAGAAGATGAAGGAAGCCAAAGAAAATAATGAAGGTGTACTGAGAACATAGACTGAATAACCCTCAAACTCAAAGATCCTGTAACTTGCAATAATTTGGTGGCCTAATACATGATGACAATTCAGAGATATGGTACCGCCATGAGAAAGGGTAAAAATAAATTTAAGTTGTTTCGAAATTTACTTTAATGATAGAAATTTACTTTAATGTAGTTGTTAATTTACTTTAATGTAATGTAATCAGTAGGACGTACGACATCACAAACATCTGAAAATATCGTGATCATTTATGGTATTTTGATGGTAATGTTGCCTAATGTCAAAAGGGAAAATTCTAAAAACAAATTAAGGTTGAAAATTTTTCGGAAAGTCTCATTTGGAACTTAATTGTACCCTCAGATATTTAGAACAGTTTCTGGTTTCCAAACTGGTAAAAATATCCAATAATATGTATAATATTCAATCTTTCTTGTTCCATTAATTTGTAACACGTAATTTTACGTAAAATTACATGTTTCGAATGAATGGAAGACGCAAGATTGGATATTATTGGCACCATGCATGCAGCTGCGGAGAGGCGATGAATTTTAAGGCGGTCTTGCATTTTAACGTTCACTTGATTCACGATATTTACATCTTATAACATATAAGATCATTGTTGGAACATTGGAGTAAATGCTGTATTATCAGTTGAAAAAATACATATAAAAATTGCCAGTGTGAATTATATTGTTTCCAAAAAACAATCAAAGAGAAAAGTGGATTGCCATTGTGAGAAAGAAAAAAATCTCAACCAGCTCAAGTACGCCATGACCAAGAATCGTGCCGTCGTGAGGATGCATTTTTTTAAAGGAAATATGAACAAAATATATACCTACAACTAATAAAAAAGTTCTTAAATTAAATTGTACCGCATATGAAAAATATTGGTGGTCCTGAATTTACACAAAGCAAACAAGCGGTATACATACATTAACTGCTATGTTGTATCTTAAAATGTTTTTAAGAAATGCATGATTCCTCAAAATTACTTTTTTCCATTAAATTATATGAGAAGTCAGTTGATAGAAAAGATAAGAAGCAGAGGTCCGGAGACTGTACCTTATGGAACTGCCGTCTTAACTTTATTTATACTAGAATATACATTATTTATACTAGAATTTAAATGAAGTATTAATAGTATAAATGATCAATAAAACAAATCGTACATTACTCTAAAGATCCTCAATGCAGATGAAAGAACTTGTACAACATCTAAGTGATTCATTCCGTATATATGTCGAGATATACATCTGGTAAGTGTGTCTTCCCTTGATTATTTCTCTACGTCATGAATTGCTACAAAACCAAGATTTCTTTTCACATAAATATGAATAGCAATAATATATATATATATATATATATATATATATATATATATATATATATATATATATATATATATATATATATATAATTTTTTGCTATTAAAACTTTGCTATTCATATTTGTTTTGTGAAAAGTAATCTTGGGTTTATAGCATTTCATTACATAGAGAAATAAGCAAATAGACGAATAATAAGAAAGATATACTTACCATCAGTGCTATATCTGGACATACACACGGAAACGAACCACTTAGAAGTTGTACAAGTTCTTTCACCTTCATTGAGGATTTCTCAGTGTTGGAGTTCCGTCAAAAACTGATGTCATAAAAGTCACTACAAGTGTTGGAGTATATATATATATATATATATATATATATATATATATATATATATATATATATATATATATATATATATATATATATATATATATATATATATATATATATATATATATATATATATATATATATATATATATATATATATATATATATATATATATATATATATATATATATATATATCTATATATATATAAACTATATATATATATATATATATATATATATATATATATATATATATATATATATATATATATATATATATATATATATATATATATATATATATATATATATATATATATATATATATATATATATATATATATATATATATATATATATATATATATATATATATATATATATATATATATATATCAACTCAACTGATTAAAACTAACTCAGTTTTAATCGTCTCCGGATGATGCCAACTTACTTGGTTGGCGAAACGCGCGTCGAGCGAAGTGAAAGTGTTTTGGTGTTTGTGGAAACTACTCCGAGTGTTTTTGTTTATCATCTTCACAATTTGATATGAAAATATTTTTTTAATTAATTTAAATATCTATAAATTATATAATATATATATATATATATATATATATATATATATATATATATATATATATATATATATATATATATATATATATATATATATATATATATATATATATATATATATATATATATATATATCAACTCAACTGATTAAAACTAACTCAGTTTTAATCGTCTCCGGATGATGCCAACTTGGTTGGCGAAACGCGCGTCGAGCGAAGTGAAAGTGTTTTGGTGTTTGTGGAAACTACTCCGAGTGTTTTTGTTTATCATCTTCACAATTTGATATGAAAATATTTTTTTAATTAATTTAAATATCTATAAATTAGGGTTGTGACCGGTGCACTCGCCATTTGTTCTGATGTATCGGGTGAGTTCCCCAGTATATCTTCCACGGTCATTGCCAATAAAACTAAAATGGGAACCACTTGAAAATACCCCCTTTCCAACAAAAAGAGAATTTTTAAAATTGATTAATAAATGACGGATATTCTGAGGTAACAAACATAATAAAAATACAACCGAATTGAGAGCCTCCTCCTTTTTTTGAAGTCGGTTAAAAAACACCAGTATTTTTAATATTCAACGCAATTCGAGAATTTTATAGAGATTTGTAACTTCTTCATAGCATATGTATATTTAGTAAATCATAAATTTACAAGATACAAATGCATATACGATGGTTGTTTTTATTGAAATAACACTATATACCTAGTGCTATCTGTTAATATAAAAGGGTAATATTATAGGTAGGTATTTTATGTTTAATAAACAATTCACGACCAATAACATTTATAAACCCGTATTTTCTTGAATCCAACTTCTAAAAACATACACGCTGCTAAATACTCCAGGATAAAGCGGATCGCCACAGAAGAGCCCCCAAGAGAGAACACCAGCTAGAATCCCATCTACAATTGCAGGACCACCGTCATCACCCTTGCAAACACCATTCCCCTCAAACTCAGTTTCACCAACGCAGAACATATTGTCGGTAATAGTTGGAGCATAGTAAAGGTTCTGGCAGTCCTCCTGGCTGATGACATGGGTTGTATCAACTACTAGCTGCTCTGTCTGGGCACTGCCATTTTGAGTGAGGTAGCCCCACCCAGCGACAGTTACATTACCCTCATCGGCAAAACTAGCTCCAATGTCCGGAAGAACAGCAGGTGAGGCATCATCAATAGAGATTTCAGGGCTGACCTTAATCAAGGCAATGTCATAATCCAATATGAAGTCATCGTAGTATTGATGTTGGACTATTTTTACAACATTCACTTCTTGACCTCCTGAAGATTTCATGGAGGAACCAGCTCGGATTACAAGGTTTTCAACTATGGTTTGGTCATCTACACAATGTGCCACCGTTATAGCCCAAGCTGAGGAAATCATCACGGCGCCACATATGTGAGAGCTGTTGTATTGCAGAGATAACATGTAGGGGTAATCTGCAATATCGGCATATTGACCTCCGGCAATTCGCTCCCCTATGGGAGATCTTTGAATATGAGGTAGCCCTGAAAAGACAAAAGATAAGTGATTGTCATGGAAAAAGCCGAAAAAATAACTGTAAAATTGAAAAATTTCTTGACTGACTAAAAAAAGCACTAATAATAATAATGATAATAATATGTCTTTATTAGTCTTTTAAAAATATTGCACATTATAAGTAGATATATATTATTAGACTTGTCAATACAAGAAATCTAAGAAGTAAAACACTAACATATAATATAAATAATTATATTATATATATATATATATATATATATATATATATATATATATATATATATATATATATATATATATATATATATATATATATATATATATATATATATATATATATATATATATTCCCCCACCTACCAATTGTCCGCGTACTTTTTTCAAAAATATTGCTGTATAGACTTTTTTTCTCCAAACCCTATTTCTGCTGGCCTATAGAACATTATTGATAAATATATTGTAACTATATTAAAACCAATGTAGTCAATATATTTATGCCTGACACAGCTTAAATATTGGGACAATTATCATATGACTTGTTTTATATTTTACAATTATTATCATGCACTAGTTTATTTTGAAATATTTAATCTCTCAAAATTAAGTATTATATTTCCACATATACCTAATATGCAGAATATGTGTGATTAGATATCATAAGTATCAAACAACCAAAATGTAGAATAAATAAATTGATAAAATGTTCAATAATATTGTTCTGCACATAAGTTTTACTCATGCCTATCAAGTAGGGGAGGGCGGGACAGATGTGGACAGTTAACAACAAATTGAAATATGTGGGATGTCTAATTATTCTAAATAAGATTCAATTCTTCACTCTTCTTAGAAGCTCGTTATTTATATTTTTTGTTGCCCTTTGTCCAGTTTTAGGTATAGGGACACTTTCAGAGAGATATTTCTTCAATAACAAATAATTAAATACAGAAGTGGATACAATTTATTTATAATAGATGTTTGGTACCTACTGAATGAACATTAATATGTTTCAAAACTATCGGAAAATTTAATAAATACAGTGGTTCTTGATGTGCCATTCATTTCAGTGGACTTGGGATTTTTTTACACAATATCTACCCTCAGAACTATTGCTTCATCCTCAATGATACGAAAAACGTATCTGCACAGGCAGATTTGCATAGTACAAAACTAATAACACATTAACCCCACAATAACTGTCCGCATATCTACCCCACATGCATGTCACCATAAAAATAAATATTATAGCAATTGAAGGTTAACTGCAATACCAGGCTAAAATCGGTAACGTATTTGTAAAGCCCTGTACACGATTGAAAAAAAATACACCTAGAAAATATGCTATAAACTAACAATACATGATCAAAAATGCTTACTTTTTTTATAAAAAAAACAAATTGTCACATAACTTTTTGTTTATAAATTCAAGTTTAGGCGATCAAATGCAAACGTGATAAAACGTTGACTAAGCACCAAATTTTAATTGTCCAAGTGTGCCCCACCCTCTCCTTCTGTTATTGTTTCGTTGTTTTTATTTGGGATTCTTGCCCTATTATATGCAGAGAACTAAATAAATGTACAATGAAACCATATTTTTCAGATTCACAATAAAAAGTGATACTATAAGAATCTTAAATTAGAATAAGCAACATTTAGAAGCTGTCACTAAAATAAATATGTGGCTTTATTATATCTGATACTAATCTATGCTGATACTTACCAAATGCGCTCAACAAAAGGGAAAGAAATATTGTTGCTTGCTTCATCTTCTTTACTACTACATTTTTACTATAATATGCTTTTTATAATATTAACACATTGAAATGAATTTTTAATCTCACAAGTGATAATTATCAAATTTACTTGATTTACTTGATAATGACATAAATGATAATATACCACTTTAATATCCATTATTAGAAGAACTATCAGATTATAGTATAAGATTATGTGCTGATTTTGTCAAACTGTTTCTAACAATTGCATTATAGATGTATATAAGTAATAGGAATCCTCTTTCAAGAACCTCAAATGGGACAGCTTAATATTCTGACTTCTTGATTTAAATTTCAAAACTATGTATATGATACCTTTACCACAGACGAATATTAATTCTACGCCTATACGTATTTGTGACAATATTATATTTTTGGCATGTGTAACCACTGGATTGCGCGACTCAAAAATTCACATGCATTACTAAGTGAAGCCAAAAAAGCCAAACAAGAAGAGCAGTAGCCCGAAAGGCCAAAGGTCCTGGGTTCGATTCCCAGCTGTGCTAAAACATTTTTCCCTCTACTACAGTTTCAGAAGTGGGATAGGGAACTCCGTCTGACAGCACAGGCATTTATGAGATTTAACGAGGTGTCGGATTACGGCCGACAGCCGAGGATGGCTGTGTTGTCAGGCTGGCCGAGCTGTAATAGGTAACCCTACATACAGGAGCAATTATATGTACAACGGGTTATAGGAATTTAGTGGCAATTATGTGTAGGAAAGGGACCCCGAATAGTATGAAGAGATGTTAAATGTGAAATATTTAATTTGACACAGTTATTAACACCACAACTGTTGAATAAACAGGTTTAGATATATTTGTTTTTTGTTTTCATATCAGTGCATTTCTAAGGAGCTCTCATGAAACTCCTGGCTAACTGATCTTTGAGGAAGGCAAAGTAGAAAATAGCGACATTTAAATGTTCATGCACTACTGGATTTAGTGGTACGTGCAAAGACATGGGCAAATTTAAAGAAGGAACAGTGGAGCATTTCAATCATGGACTGATTGTACCTAATTATAATGACCACTTGTAAATAATTGCCAATTTTTGGAGAAATCTAACTAACCCAGAAATATTTTACTATTATTGCTTCACATATCATTTGTCCTATTATAAGTCTCTGCCTTGAAATGGAGCGAACACACACCCATTGCCGAAGTTACTGGTTTTCACATTAACAATATTTTTTCCCATGTTCTATGACTTATTTTTTCAACAACTCTTGGTAATATAAACAAACTATGCCTTTCTTGGGAAAATAATTAAAATGGGTTATTCTGTCCATATATTTCCTTCAATGGCAATTGTACACACAACAATTCGTGTTATGCAGTTTTCTGTGGCATAACGATTAATAACAATTAATTAGGAGATACATTACGCAACAAGCACGTAACTAAATGGAATTTTTGGTTTTTTAGAAATGAGCCTACATATATCAATGTAAACATAGCTAGTTATAATTCTTACAGTTCTTTTTTGCAGTTTTAAAATTTAGGAGGCATGTGACGAACCTCCCCAAAGTATAATGACATTTCACCGGTTTATTATATATTTGATTGTGAGGGTTTAGGTTGAAAATAAGAGTTTTAGTTTTGTCATTATATGGTATTGAGATTCTTTAGATTCTTTTCTGTTGATATCATCCACGTATGCTACTAGTTTTTCTCAATTTTATTGGATATATCATTAATATATTATGATAAACAGTATTGGTCCAAGGATGAATCCCTGAGGAGGTCCATACTGGAGAGACCTATGTGTGAATATATATTATGGACATATACTATATAATATATGGATACGGTGCTTACATTTAAAATACCGAGCCTGAAACCTGGCCCTTGGGGAGTTTATTAGAGCATTTTAAATCACTGCACTATTATTTTTAATGTTAGGCGGAGCTTTGGAATTTTCTTGTTATTTATATCACTCTCTCAAGGCCCATAATGATAATGATTCGAAATTTGTGGCAATATAATTAATCTATGCATAATGATTGAAATGTTCTGTAGATAGCAGTTTCTGTGTATTCTGAACCAAAAATGTTTGCACCTTTTATGTTTGCTCTTAACTTTTTTAAACGATTTTAATCAGCTTATAAAACAGAATGAGCAGAAAATTTAAAAAAAGCCTATTTAAAAAAAATCAAGATGGCGGCAGCGTTTGAGAATGGCCCTTTCTTTGGGCTAGGTCTTTTTTAACAAAAATGCCTAAATGACTCTTCCAATACAAAAAGCAATAAAATCGACATTTCCCTACATTTTAACACCTCGATGAGAATAATCAGTCAATTAGGAGCTATACATAATCATACAAAGCATCTTTTTTCCAGCACTTCAAATTATTTCTTTATCAAGTATCAACAATTTCACTAAGAAAAAAATGTGTAATACTTATTAACTTTGGTCAGAGCAACAAAAATGTGTGTAAAAACTAAATCCCTCATAAACAGAGAGAAATTGTTGTAGAATTTTGTTTAAATCCTTTCAATAAGATATAAAATCAATTAATAGAACCACATGTTCCTACTCCCTCTGGTATACCTATGGTTTCCTAGTTACCAACTAAACAAGTCAGTTCCATATTAATTTAATATGAAAGCCACAGACAATACTGTACAGTAAGTTTTAATTATTATTATTTTCTGTAGACATGTTCAATGTTTAGTAAAAGGCTGACTGCCTCTTTGCGACTTTATCAAATTTGTACTTATAGTTTTTACAGTAGGTATATTGTTCCCCAATAAATTTAAATTTAAAATCTGTTACAAAATGTCATGAGAGGTGGTTTTCCACAATAAAATTATTGCCTTTAGATTCACTACTGTTGCAGTTAATCTTGCTTGAATCAATCAGTATTCATTTTAATTACAGCATCATTATCATTTTATATATATTAGCTTTCAAGTTCTTTGCTATTCATATTTGTTTTGTGAAAAAAAATCTTGGGTTTGTAGCAATTCATTATTAGAGAAATAAGCAAATAGATGAATAATAAGGAAGACACACTTACCAGTTGTATATCTGGACATATATACGGAAACCAACCACTTAGAAGTTGTACAAGTTCTTTCATCTTCATTGAGGATCTTCAGAGTGATGTACGATTTGTTTTATTGATCATTTATACTTGAATTTAAAATTTTAATACTCCACCACTTTCAGTGACATTTTATGACATCTTATGAAATAACAATTAATACATAAGATCCAACAAATGATTATAGTTTTGCCTAAGCAAGCAATTTCTGTATCACTCCCTCTCTAAATGCTTCAGAATTCTATTGTATATGTAATTCAATGTTTTCTAGCATATAGCTAGGAAAAGTAGTTGCATATTCTAATTTATAAAAGACAAAAGGTTGTTCTGTTTAGAGACTATTCAGTCTCTTATTCTCACAATTTTTTTAAATTTTAGATGGTCCAAAATAGGCGTGTTAAACCACCTCTGCTTCATATCGAAGGATGTAATTTGTTATGGAAATGGTTGCTTCCTCCACTTTGTCCACTTGAACTCTGGCGACGAGAAACAGCTGATAGTAAATAATCACAGTGAAAACGGAGATGGCGTTAAAGTTGTGGGGGGACACAGATCAGTATATGCTTTCGCTTACGCCGAGAACTGCCGCAGTCCTGAATTAATTGTAAGGAACTATCCAGGCTTTCAAATAATAAGTAAATTCACAGGTAAGAAGAAGGAATATCGGTAAAATACAAGTTAACTGTAATTCGGGAAAATGAAAGAGTTGTTAGGCTGTTGCATATTTCTAAGAGATGTTTGCCTCGTTTATTATTCGATCATTAATGGATAATTCTCTAAATGTTCAACAGTGTTGTTATCCTTAATATGTTTTTGCAGATGGTCCTTCTGAAGGTTATCAAGATATTGTATTCTCGGAGTCTTCTCTGCTCTTAACACTCAGCGACCTTCCTAATTTCACAATAACAGTGTGGAACTGGCGGAAGGCAGCTAAAATTGGACAAATGAATAGTGAATTACAAGTATACAACCAGATGATCAGGTAAAAAGACAGGCAAAACTACACATGTCATATATAGATTATTAACTTAACATAGTGTTTCATCCGCCTAACAGTTCTCTAGCCGTAATATTCATATCTCAAATATAACCTTAATTTGTGCACTTCTTTTAATTAGTAGGGTTGTCAGAGGTGTAGTCCTCCTTCGCTAGTAAAAGATTTTTGTTATTAGAAAAGAGATTTGACAAGGACAAGCAACTATTTAAACATTACAAAGCATTCATAGACGAGTATATTACATTAAATCACGGCAGATACATCCCATTAAAGATGTTATACATAGAATTTAAAGATGTTATACATAGAAAACATTAAAAATGCAAAAAGAAATTACAACGGCTGTAGATTAAGTAAATCAAACAATATCACAAAAACTAGCTGGCAAATAATTAATGAATCAAGAAATACTTCTCCTAGAAATAATATACATGAATTAGATCTAGCAGTTACAAATGACAAAGCCCTTAATCAAATTTGTAATTATTTCAATGAATATTTCACGAACTTCACATGTCCTACACCAAAATTTGAGAAGTTGAACCTAACACACAGCTCCTCCGTGACATTTATTTGCTGCTCACGACACCAGAAGAAATAGAAAAACTTATAAATAAAACATCGTTAAAAGTATCTGCAGGCATAGATTACGGTGCCGGAAAAGCACTGAGAGCCGTGAGTAACATTATCTGTACACCATTATTGTATATCATTGATGAATCATTTATTAATGACAGATAACAGGATGCATTCAAAATCGATACTTATATTTAAGCATAAGGGTTCGAGAACTGATCTTACCAACTATAGAAATATATGCATTCAAAATCAGTTAGCTAAAGTAATAGAAATTAGTTTTAATGTAAGATTAAACAATTTTCTTGAAATAAATAATCTATTATCCCAATCACAAAATGGTTTCAGACAAAACAGGTCAACATCCACAGGAATCGCTGACCTTTGTACCGATATCTAAGTACCGAAGATGTACCGAAACAATACACCAAGCTAACTCATTTGACGAATTTGAAATATGATATGTAAACAATGGTTTACAAGTAAATATCAAAAAAACCGTATACATGCAGTTTATGACCAAAAATAATAAACAGGACTTTAATCCTTTTATCACGATTAATAACCAGACTGTAGAACGTGTAACATCTACAAAATTCCTGGGCATCACCCTAGATGAGAAAATGACATCACATTGATAATGTAGTTGAGTACTGCTTTTTTTGCTTTGAGGCAAATTTGAGATACTGTTTTCAATGAGATGTTAAAGTGTGTATATTTCGGGTTGGCACAATCAATTTTCTTCTATCGTTTATTATTCTGGTGAAACTCAGCACATATAGATAAAGTGTTTATTATGCAAAAAAGAAGTATTAGATGTATGACTAGAGTCCACCCACTAACACACTGCAAATCCCTATTCATAAATCTTGGTATAATGACAGTACCAGCACTATATATATTTAATTTCATACTTAACATAAAAATCAAAATACTCAACACCAAAGAAATAATAGCAATAATCACAACACACGAACATGTAATCAAATTCACCTGCCATTTTCAATGTTGTTGGCCAAAGTTCACATTACTACCTCGACATCACTTGTTACAATAAGTTCGTGAAAATTTTAGATAGCATAGATACATTAACCTTCACACAATTTGGACAAAAATTGCATATATATTTAGTAAGTAAGGCCTTTTACTCCATTGAGGAATTTTTATTATTGGACCATTTTTACTTGTCTACATCAAAAGTTTAGAAAGTTACAGATTGATGGAGAGATCCAATTTATCTGTGACATACAGAACCTTAACAAACTTTGCTGTTAATACCATAATTTACCGACTCATAGCTTCCAGCTACTTAGGTACTATAGAGGATTACTCACCTCACCGATAACCGTAAAAGTAAATGTTATAAAGTGATATTAGGGGATAATAACATTTTTGTTGATGTTACATACCATATTACAGGTGCAATTGGACCAAACCGATCTTCTTGGCGCAGTTATGTCAGTACACCAATAACTTATTACTATGGGATGTGTTCACTTGCTGTAGGACAGCTGTTTTGGGGAAACATGTAGTGAAATTACCTGAATATTGTGAAACTGGGATATCATTTGCTGATGTGCTATGGACTACAGAGGGAGGCCTTTATGTCGTGGACCTCAAGGGTTGTGTTTATATGGTAAGTAGATCAAAGATGTTTTAAGAAAGTCCTTTTGGTTCAGTGTAGTACCGTAACATGGGGTTACTTCACCAAATAAGTACCAATAAGTTCACCAAAACTTTATTTTCCAGTGTAGACACTTGTGATTTTTTTTTATAATTGGGTAAGAAGTCAAATAATAACATATTGAAAGTAGGTAGAAAAGAATAGTTGATCTGGAAAGTAGGTTTTTTGTTTTTTTTTGCTGTCCCCAGTAAGGCTTAATAACGGACGTCTTGGGTCATCAATGTAAATTGATTATATATAGCTCAACAGGCTTTTTAAGCATTACTTGGGACACGTAAAATGTAAGTTTAGATCATGCACTTGCGTATATTTTTATGAAATAAAACACAGTTTTAATAGAAAATAAAACTTTATTCCATACAAAACATTCTTATACTTTGAATTTAGAAGCTTTATATCATTATAATTAATAATATATCGTTAACCTTCGCCATGATACGTATCATTTATTGTAACACGTAATCATTTTTACTGTCCCATATCATATTGACAAGTCCCATCATCACGCATAGAAATGGTGAAAATGAAAATGATAAAGAGTGATTTAACAATAATATATCAGTTTACACTTATTTAGGTTGTAAACAAAGAGTACTTATTTAGGTTGTAAGAAAACGCAAGTTCAAATTTTCAAAAAACATGACTGCAGGCACAGTGAGGAAAGCTCTCACATCAGGTAAATTCTCACTTCGTTTAGGCAGTACTACTAACATCCTAACCGCATAAAATGTGGCACAACTTTGTCATCCCTCCCAAAAATGTTGCCAAAAGGCATTCCTATACGTTGAAGGTTGTAGTTTTACCGCTTAGAGTTTTATCACTTATTCGGTTTTTTTTTTGCTTATTAGTTTTATCACAAATATTGTGAGGGATTCCCTCATAGCGCGTGTAATGGACGGTTAATATTAATATTAATCTGTATCTCCCTCGTGTCATTTCCTAAACCTGTAATTTTTTTCTTATTTGTTTAAAGGAGATGTTTGTAACATCTACTGCCGGAAAGGCAAATTTATTTTTAGTTCCCCTATAAGGTCTCATAAATTTGCAAATAAATGGTTCCTCTATCTTCTATCGTTCTAAATCTTTATCATCGGTTATCAACATAAAAATTTTTTCGGTTTCTCTTTGTTCCTGCATTATACATAATTAGTGTTAATAAGAAGTCTCCGAATGTTGTCTCCTTTTTTTTCTTTGGTGGTGTACATCTGTCCAAATCTATAGGTCACATAAATCACTTTGACCTGGTTCAACCAAGACGTTTTTTTTTTGAAAATTCCTGAGGCAAATACACTTTGAAGCCTTTGTTCCCACTCTATGGCACCTTTTTCTGTTTTCAGTTGGAAGGCGTTTTAGAACTTATGATCTGGATAAGGGATAAATTCCCGTAGCCTCAAATCCTGATATCAAGTTTTGGGCACTATTAGGTTCCAACTTTTCCAGAGCTTTCTTGAGAATTCCAGGAAATTTATTCTTAGAAATGCAGCCCCTATTATTATTCTTCCATTATGTTAGTGTGTCTCTCCATTTATCTTCCAAAGATCTAACGTATGAGACATATTGACTGGCCGAATTCTGTTTATTTCACACTGTTGAATGATGTGCATAGAGAGGTGATACTCAAATTGTCACAAAAAGTGACTTTTGGTCCATTTAGCTTTTTACAATAAGGCACAATTATTGAGCCAAAAAAGTAGCCGATAATCGTGGAGTGGAACCAACCAAATTCCGTTTTGTTGTATCTGCATCCGTCTGGTCCTCCTTCGGTCTAAATGTTATACAGATGTTCTGCCTTGTAGACAATATAAACAGGCAATAGTTTTCTGTATGCAGTGCCTGCAAACATAACTGATACAGTGGACGTAAGAGCTGTCAATTATTCTTTCGGGATGTTTGGATCCTCTTCTAAAATAGCCATTTGTCTACCAGGATCGTCACACATGTTTGTCTCATCCAAATTTATGGTAGCCTCTGGAGTTACTCCCTCCAACGAAACCTATATATTTTCTCTATATATTATATCCCTCTATATATTTTCTCCAAATCTTTCTCACCAAACATTTTGTTTCGTGTGGAATTCCTGGTATGTTATTTTTAAAATATGAAATCTTTATTCCTTTTCTATCTAAGTGGTTTTTAACCAAAAGTCCCAAGTCATATGTGTTCATAGAAAAACCCCAATTAGCTGCAACCAGGATACCATTACACATGATATCTTCTTCTTTGGACAAAGTAGTAGGACGTCCTTGTTCATTGGTAATTTTATTGTACATTTTACAATTTCACTCGCTGCTCGAAAAAATAATTTTTAATTTTTTATATTTCCGATGTTTTTTTGTGTGTGGAAAAGTGTCTGCTGAAAAATGACTGCTTGACTAGACTAATAGTCCCCAGTATACTGTCCTTTTTTGAAAGTTATTACAACAGTGGTCAAAATGGTGTTAGCGGCTTTATTTTAATGAATCTACTTGTTGTTGATCGAAATTTGTTATAATAGTTAATTGGAATTTAAGTTCATTTTATTTAAGCGAAGGACCAGTCCACTAACATTGACAAAAACATAGGGGGGAAATTGAATGTGCCAAATACCTTTCTCTGTTGTTTTCTATGCTGGAGGCCTTCTTTTATCTTCTTTATGTAGAACCAAGTGAATCGTTAACACATAATCGTTATTAATGTAGAGGTAGAGTAATAATATTTCAGTAACAAGTATTATTCTCGCATGCAATATGCCAAATTGAAAGCTTGTGTGAATAGTATCATGTCGAATAGTGTCAATGGGCAACTGAAACTTTAAAAAATGTTGCAATGCATTGTATCGCATGTTGCCTGAGGTTAAGGGATTAATCTTTGAACGACTAACTAGCTTCGAGTGTTGCCTAATGTCAAGAGGTCATTTCCTGAATACTACACTGCAAAATTTGCAGAGTGCAACATATCACTGTTGCAGTTGTCTGACTCAACAATCGCGCCCTCTTTTTTTCGGATACAAAAATTTTCCTTTGTTTTGATTATCAATTAAAATTTAAAAAAATTGAAGTTTGTAAAAATCGAAACCGCGCAAGAACGACAGGTTACGGTGCTGCGCGTGCGGAAAGAATAGTGTAGCAGACTCGTTAAAATGAAGCCGCTAACACCACTTTTACCACTGTTGTAATAACTTTAAAAAAAGGACGGTATACTGGGGAGTATAATATATTATGATGTTTAATTTCAACTGTAGTTAAGTATTTAATATTGACTCTTTTACAGATGAATAATGATAATTGCTTAGAAAAAGTCATTGACGTGCAATTAGAAGGTGACCTTGTTACTTCTATGTGTTGGTATAAAGGGGGTTTAGCCATCTCTGGACCTAATCTGGAAGTTAGGGTTAGTATTAGCTTTGCTCTCTGGCTTGTAAAGCGAGTGTTCAATAAGTCATTTAGCCCTGAATATATTTCCAGTAATTTTCAATTATATTGTGCACCTGATTTGCATAATTTTCATTCCCTTACCACCTCATACACCAGAATTTGTTAAAATTTCATGTCATTCTCTCAGTGGTATTGAGGTTAGGATTCCTCGTTCTTTAGAAAGAGTTAAAAGAGTTCAAAAATAACTGGACATCAAGTTAGCAGTAAGGCCAGTAACGTTTGGATTACTGCATCACAAATTATTACGAAACAAAGTTTATACTACTCAATCATACAGTTCCGTTTCCTGTTTATTTCTTTGAAGTGTCCTGTCATGTAGTTTATGAACCTCCCAGGGGTGTTCCACATAACATCTCAAAGCAGAAAAATGTTTCACTGGAAAGGGCCTAAGCTGTTCAAGTCCACTAAAATATGTATAATTCTAAATTCCTATAATCTCAACAAGTTTTTGTACTTTAGCATTATAGAAAAGCAGGATCTTGGAAATGTGATTGGCAAATTTCCCTAGAAAATAAAATTAGAAATATGAGCTGCAACAAGTCTGAGTTTATAATTGCAGTGACGGAGAAAGAAGAAATCATCAAATTCAATAACGTAGAAATAAGCTATATCAAACAAAATGAGGGCATATTTGATGATGTCTGTCTTATTTACCCTACCGGAGATCACATAGTGACGTTGAGACTAAATAAATTCTTAAATGTCTACCAAGTTGACAATGGACAATTGGTGAGTGCACCTAGAATGGTGAAACAATTGGTGAGTACACCATGAAAAAATGTTAAGCCTTTCAATTTTTTAGACTAGCCATATGGAACTGAAACACAAAACGTTGTGCATTGCCGAAAACCCAGAATTTCCTTATGTTGCAGTTGGATATAATACCGGACTTCTGCAGCTCATATCAGTTTACGATCCCACGAAGTTATCTGTGATGGCCTCTTTTCGGTTGACCAAAAACCCTATCGGAAACATTAAATTTTTCGAGCAAGGACGCATGATTGTTGCAGGATTTTCGGATATAGGGGAGTTCTTCTTAATTGAGGTACCAAATAATTATAAATTTGAGTATTTCCTACCTTTATTTACAAACCTTGATATATCCTAAGATCCAAGTTGTGTATTACTTAGCTTTACATTCATAACCAAACAAAAGCACTGATTACTAACGTTTGGGGGATTACTAAATTGGGGAATGCCAGTTTTAAATAAAAAAATCACAGAGGAAAGACACCTAGCCTTTATTACATTTACACTCAGTTTTACTGCAAGAAAGAAAATATGACTAAACAAACAAATTTGACATTTAAATTATCACGGAAAAAAGAGCCATGGCAGAGAAATCCACAATCTTTGCTCTTGACCATAGATAAATATACAACTCTGTACTACGTACAACAAATCATATGTAGCGAATATAATAAGAAGAACGATTATATTATATTTTTATTAATAAAAAAAATGTGCTACTTGTCAATTCAGATATACCACGGAACGGTCATACTTTCAGCATATAACTATAACTCTATAACATATAACTGTATGCCTAATGCTTTTATATATAATATGTTCAAATAGAACAAATATAAATAGTAGAATAAGTCTTTTTGATATGTTTCTGTTTTTATTAACCACTCCATGCCAACTTGGTATATTTAACTGAAATCATTGCTCATATTATATTATTTACATCCATAGCATGTTCGTACGTTTGGAGATTATCATATTCATGACATGGTTACATAGTAATATTGTACAAAAATTATACTACAAATAACAGGGAGAACAGATTAACACAAACAACTCTTCTACGTTCACTATTTTATACTATTTTTCCAATAATACCTACTCTATATTATAATATTATATTACCTGCTACTATTCTCACACACACTTTTCAACAAAAGAAAACTCGAATCGCACATCCCAA
>CAXKVY010000619.1:0-20450 GCA_964058915.1 Tetropium fuscum
CACCTTTATTGAGGATTTTCAGAGCAGTGTACGATTTGTATCATTGATCATTTATATGTAAATTTAAAATATTAATACTCCAACACTTGCAGTGACGTTTTATGACATTAGTTTTTGACGGAACTCAAATTCCTAGAATACACAAACCTAGTGTACTATATATATTTGTTCTATTTGAACATATTATATATAAAAGCATTAGGCATAGAGCTATCCAGAAGATGTTAAACTTTAAAATGCATAAAATCTTGTTGAACCTATTGAAAAACAACGACTTCCTCCAACTATGTGCTAGAGAATATTGAATTACATATACAATAGAGTTCTGAAATATTCAAAGAGGGAGTGATACAGAAATTGCTTGCTTAGTCAAAACCTAAATCATTTGTTGGTCTTATGTGTTAATTGTTTTTTTGGAAAATTCGAAAAAAATCCAATTTTCACCCTGGGCATATTTATTAGCTTTGAAGTTCTTTGCTATTCATATTTGTTTTGTGAAAAGTAATCTTGGATTTGTAGCATTTCATTATATAGAGAAATAAGGAAATAGACGAATAAGAAGGAAGATACATTTACGTATGTATGTCCAGATATAGCACTGGTAAGTGTATCTTCCTTCTTATTCGTCTATTTGCTTATTTCTCTATATAATGAAATACTACAAACCCAAGATTACTTTTCACAAAACAAATATGAATAGCAAAGAACTTCAAAGCTAACATATATATATATATATATATATATATATATATATATATATATATATATATATATATATATATATATATATATATATATATATATATATATATAATAAAAAAATATAGACTGTACCTTGTAGTTCTTTAAGCACTTCACCAATCACTTCTGTTGGCGCCGCGTGGATTATTTATGCGTTTCCCTACTATTTCAGCTTACGGCGTACCCCACGTGGTTTCAATATCGGATGGCATGGTATGTAGGTAACTCACGCTTAATTTTAAATATTTCAAATGTGGTACTATTACTCAAAATGTTCGCTATACAACGGAACGGAACTTATTTACGTTACTATGGAGCAAAAATTAAACTGTCTGGGTATAAAGAGAAATATACTACAGTGGATCATGAGCTACTTATCTAATAAAAATATCTTAAGTCTCTAATGAAAATGGCTACTCAAAAGAAGTGGATGTGGCGACTGGAGTACCCCAGGGGTCCATTATCGGACCCCTCCTATTTCTAACATTTGTCAACGATTTGCAACTGAGAGTGCGAGGTGCGAATAACACATCGGTAATAATCAGTGACAACTCAGTGAGACACCTACAAATTAAAACCAACCTAGTTATTTCAGTATTGGATACCTCGTGCTTCATCTCATTGATGAAATGCATGAATAAAACATGTTTTATTTAATTGTCTGACACTCAAGAAACACCAATATGAAACTACGTAAGAACAAGTAAATCAGCGAAATTTTTAGTCGATAGTAACCTTTCCATCAGCAAAAAAATCGACAGATTATGATTCAAGATTATAAGCTAAATTAAATTATATAAGAAATATTATTTCTCGTAAAATTTACGAAAATTCTGGCTCTCATATTACGTTAAGGCCAAGGACCGAATCTCTGCGTTCTCTCAGTTTTACATCAACCACCTTATCTGTCTCACGTAGGTACTGTAAAGGCCGAGCACGTCACTGGTTAAGAATTACGACTAAGCGTATTATCTTGCGTTGATAACATTGTCCTACCGTGGCGCGTCGGCAACACGTGTGATGATGCTATCGTTTCATCCTTCGGATGTCCTGCTATGTCTTTTTCTTTCAGGATCTCGCGCATGTCGTAAATTTATATGGCAATAGATGGTGCGATGCGGGAAATTTATTTATGAATACCATTGGCTCGACTCCAATAAAACATCTACTTATGCATACATTTTTCTGCTTGTCTCTATCCATGGATATTCCTAGAATTTCGTCCAATTTCCAACAGAAAAAAGTTGGTTTATACAGAAAGGAAAAACAAATAGGATTCTATTTGAAATGTATCCATAAAGTCTTCAATAACTGACAGATTTCGTCAAATAATGGTATTAAAATTAAACTTAAAAGGGGTTGAAAATAAGGGTGGAACTTATCGAATCACGAATCATTCTTTATTGGATCTATAGGATCTATAATATTCTAGGTTTCCAAAATTCGGGGGGTGCACTAATGAAATTCGGGTAGAATTTTAACTGTAATATGTATAATGAAATGGGGATAACATAATTCCTGTCACCCCCATCCTAGGGGTTGAAAATAAGTATTGAACTTGCAGAACCACTTTATGCGGCTTATTTATGTCTCATATCTCCGAATCCAAGAGGGATGCACTAATGAAAGTGAGGTGGAATATTAACTATAATATGTATAATCAAGTGGTGGTAAAATAACTCGCGTCACCCTCGTCCAAGGGGTTGAAATGGAGCATGGAACTTGTAGAATCCTGGTGGAACCTTGTTAAATGGTTAAAGTTTAGGTAGGGAAATGTTGGTCAATTGAAATGACTTACTTACATTTCAATTTTTTCGAAAATAAGGCCATATTTTTCCGACGTTTGGGGGGCATAAAAAGGGTTAAAATGATAAAATTGAAAGGAGAAAAATTATAAATATAAAGCAGTCCAGTAGATTAATAAAACCGCTGACAAATGCTGCATACTTTATTTTTTACATTAATATCTGATTCTGTAAATAGGCCATATAGTAGATTAAAATCGCAAACTAACAGCTAGTTCTGATTTTGAATACTTCTTTAGCCGCATGAGAGTGATTTTTCAAGGTCGCGTCACGACACATTTTATAACATTTTCGTTTCGCAAGTGAGATAAAGCATATGACAGATATGAGGGAGAGAGATAGAAACAGAGATATCGAATGCAGCTTTAACTTGGGCAACGATCCCCCACAAGTGTTCTAAAACGGAAAGCAATTTTGATATAATGAGAAACAGAGATAGCGAATGCAGCTTTGACTTGTGCAACGCTCCCCCACAAGTGTTCTAAAGCGGAAAGCAATTTTATAATTTATAAACGATCGTGACAGAATCGGAATTAACCAGACTACAATATTACTTATGCATATCCTGCTGGATATATCTGGATTGGGCTTTCGAATCTGATCCAAATGGATGATAATCTTTTTGCGGAGAAGGCGTCCTTGCCACTACTTCACTTTGTTCGTGAGAAATTCGGTTTAGATATGACGACGGGAACGTTGCCACGACTAAATCAGGAACAACAATTGATGCTATATTCTCGAGAAATCTACACCATTTAGAATAACGAACATATGTGTCACACTTCAGTTACCATAAGACCAATATGTACAATACCTCTCTCTCTCTCTATCTATCTTCCTCTCACTCTCTCTCAACGTATCGGTAAAGAAGAATTCACTTCTATCACGTGTACTGTGCTGCGCGTGGATTTTTTAAATATGTTGTTAGGACCACTGTTGTATATCCAAGTTTTCACCTTTGAAAGACCTGTGCTAACTTCGTAGCACTCGAAAAGCCGCGAAATTTTCGCACTTTTTTTGGGTTTTTTCACTATATCATCTAAACTATACGTTTGTTCATAAAACATGTTATTACGTTTTTTAAGTAGATTAAATTTAAAGATTAAAGTAAATTAAATTTTAAAGTAGATAAAATTTACAATTCGAGAAATTGTTGAATGAATTACATTGTAAATATATTATTATAGGCTAAATATATATATATTTCTTGTGGATATATATGGATTTCACTGTTTTGTAAAAAATTGCAGGCCTACGGACGTCATTATGTGCTTAAATTAAATCTAATTACATTCGCTGCAACATCTTTCTCTATAACTTTACCCGTAACATTTTCCCCGATTTCTGGGACGAAAGTTGACCCAATCTTAAAATTCCACTTTTTTTTTTTAAATGGACAATTTTTGAAGGACTGTATCTTGGTAACTATTGTACCTAAAGAGCTGGTAAAGAGCTTCTGGTATCAAAGTGTAGCAAATTTAATCTACTTTAAAAAGTGATAACGTGATATTTTATGCAAAACGCATAGTTTAGAAGATATAGTGAAAACACCGAAAAAGTGCGAAAATTTAGCGGTTTCTCTAGTGCTACGAAGTTATCACAGGTTCTATCGATTTCTACAGTACTATTTCACTGGCCTAAAAGGGTATGTTGCCAAAATGTTGCCGATTTTGTTATGTATCACTAACATTTATTTTTATATGCCAATTTAGCTGAAAATAATGACGTGATTGTGAAGATTAATATGCTTTAAAAGTTAAGGTGCATGGCCTCATATACATCAACCCACATGAAAGTATTAAATTTCTACTAACGAGAATATTTTTTCAGACGCTGGAAGCAGGCAAGCATTTCTACCCCATGCATCACTGCTTGCTTTCTGTTCTCTGTGTTACGTTTTTGTCTTCTCGTCTTCGAGATAATTCCGCCAGCATCTGTGACGAACAAGTGCTGTTCGAACAAGCCAAAGACGTTGAATGTGAGTGATTTAATTATACGCAGCATTGTACAAATGTACATCCCATGTATTCATATTTTATTTATTTTTGAAATGTAGTTTCTTATGGCACTAAATATTAACTAATATATCACATAAATTAAACTACTTATACGTAAGCTGAGGACTGGTAAGATATTATTGTTGATATATCCAACACTTGTTAAATTGCACTATGATCTACATTCTACATAACTCTGGTTCGGATATTTCCCCCTAAAAATATGCAGTAGATTAATTTTTTCAGGTCAGAATAATTTCAAGTTCGAAATAAATGGTCGCCATTCAGGCGCAAGTTGAAAGAAATAAAAACTCATATTTAATTGTTTTTCCTATACTACCATATTATTTTATCCAGGTAGGACTTTATGTCACCACTTGTCTAAAATGCTTGGACCGGAAAGCGTCCAACGGGCTAGTATCCGCTTTTCATTGTTGTCATAAGATACGCTATCCCTCCAAAAACAAAAAAAAAGCATACTGTATGAAATTGGAGAAAGTAAACTATTATCATCTCCCGGTCTATTCGTCGGATTATCGTTATATAAAATCAATGTAGATCGAGCGCAGCACTGTTATACACTGAATACACTTACACGCTAAATAAATATGGTGAATCAGAGATATGTTGAAAATATACTACAGAATAGTGCATACATTTATTTTTTATGTAAATATTCAATTTATAGTTTACACATCATACTTCATGAGCATAAAACAATTGCTTTCTAATTTTGCAAATATTTCTACTCATCTTAAATTAAAAATGTGATGTAATTTCTAGGAAAAAATTGTTTTTGAATATTACATCTGGTCCTGTCGTGAGCAAACAAATAGGACGTCTTATAAGGTATTAAAATATAAGGCTATATAAGGCTAAAATCTAATTGTGTATAGCTTGTAACATAGATAATGAAATTTTAAAGGATACCCGCAATTGCCGCAATGGGAGATCGGGGCAGTATAACTTTTCTTACAGCAACCAAAAATTGTCACTATAAAGACGCTTTCATTCAACAAGTTGTTATGTTTTAATAGAATACTAATAACTAATCGCTTTACCACAAAACGGGGTCGGCGGCTCCTTTTACTCATATAATGAGGGTTTTTTGCTCGGGTATTTATGTCTCATATTTCGATGTTACAAACTATATATATATATATATATTATATATATATATATATATATATATATATATATATATATATATATATATAGGCGGCGCCGGCGTACCGGCGTACTCGTGCATATTATGGAGATCACAACTTTTTCAACATTTTGAATCGCTATGTCTCAGAGATGGTGATTCTTAGGGAAAAAAGTGTAAGGATAATTTTTATATATTGTTACCCCACTGAGTTCGTAAAATAAGTGAGTACTGTCCTGAATGTCCAGAATCCGAATACACTTTATTAACTTTCAAACACAAGTCACAACTGTTTACAATGATAAATTACTACCTACTGAACACTTTTAATTACTTGTTACTAGGTCTTGTCTCTACATATAATTTCAATCATTTACATAAAGCTGGGGCTGTATAAGCATTGGTTACAATATTCTTAATCTACGTCAGTTATTTTGGGTCTTTTGTTGTTTGATATTCTATTATTACTGTCTCTGTTGCCTCTTTTGTTAGTTTTTGTTTTCTGTTTTTATTTTCATGCTATTTTTCGTACTGTTTATTGTTTTACATGTGTTTTCTTTTTGTTCTGTTTTTATGTTTGTTTGTTATTTTCTTTTCAAATCATAATTAGAATGGGGGTTCGTATGTTGTGATTATGGGGCGTATATATAGATTAGGGATGGGTGTTTGGGTGGGTGTGCGAATTTGGGTGTAATTGCTGCTTGTGGTTGTATGGTTGTATTTGTATGTCGGTTAAGCCTTTGTTTATACAAATCCCCGCATTTATATGCGGGGATTATGATGTTCTCTATGTAATTATCTATTGTATGCATTCCTGATTCGCGCTGATTCTGTGCTGGATTGTAACATTATAGTCCCGTTTTTGTCTTGTCTTAATTTTACTCTTCTAATTGTATCTTCGACTTGTTTGGCGAACTTAAACCACCTATCAATATTCACCCCCAGATATTTCAACGTGGTGATGATTTTGATATTAATGTTATTTATGCAGATTTTTAGTGAAGCTGAATCCCTTTTTCTTGTGAGGACGACTACTTGCGTTTTTGCCTCATTTATGTGTAACCCCCATTTGTTGTAGAAAGTTATTAGGTGATTTATCTGCTGTTGCATTAGTCTTTGTAGTAGTTGTGGGCTCTTGGATGTAGTTATAGTGGCTGTAACAGTGGTCCTGTGGTCTGTTGGGTGTGGGATGTCGTGGGTATATATGTTAAAAAGTGTTGGTACTAGTGCTGAGCCTTGTGGTATGCCGGCTAACACTGGGCGGGATGTGCATCTACCCTGTTTGACTGCAACTACGAAGTTCTGACTCATGTCGCGATCGCCTGGCCCTTATATGCTATATTCAATGTTCTGGAAAGTTCTAGAAGCTTCTCGATTATTCTATCTCATTCTAGATTGTTCTCACTTGTTCCATCTCATTCTAGATTATTCTCATTTATTCCATCATATTCTAGTTTGTATACAAGGCATCTCGAAGGGTTCTACGGGGAGTAGTCCACATGTTCATATACCGCAACTATTCTAAATGGTGCCAGAGGTGTATCTCGGTTAGTGAAGTCCTAGAGGGTTGAGAATTTGCCCTTGGGGGGTTGTATCTGGCACCCCCAGATGCGATGTTGCCACATCGTCGGTGCGGTGTTGCCAAATTGTGCAGTGTTTCCCTAGATCTAGGGATTTTTGATATATCGTGATGCATAATCGCTTCTGACGCTTCCGCAACAATATCTATAATAGCTTGATCTACATTTTTTCTTCTAACCAATTTTTATGATAAAACACCTTTGGGCTGAAAAAAGCAAAAAACCCATTTTGCAAACTGTGACATTGAATAATTTTTTTTGCAGTTATGGGATCGATGGGCACTTTTCACATTTCATTTATAATGATGTTCCCAGCATTCGTACTAATTTTCAGCTCTATGCGAATTAATGTAAGGTTACCCCTATTTTTGAGCTATTTTGACCGGGTTAATTAGAGAAAAATAGTAGACCTTTTTTTTGCTCACGACTGTACATATCTACATTTTTTTTCTCGATGTTAAAACAATCATATTGTCAAGTTTCATTGTTTTTTAATATAAATACTGTATTTTTTTTATTTACGAGTATATATAGTACACTTAGATGTAATACAAATTTTAATAGCTTAGTTCTCAAGAGTATTTCTAAATTAGTTTTGAAAAGCAATCGAAGGAATCATAGTTTTAGGTTTTAACTACTGGCTGATATTTAATTTCACTTTTGTAGACGTAATCTATTTTCATGTGAAATAGTTATTAGTTTTAACATGAAAACTACTTTTATATACAAAATATTAATAGCAATAAAAAATTACCTTAACCGAGCAATGAAAAACCAGCCCTGAGAGCTGATCATTAACTCCAAGCTAAAATATTATTGATTGTATAAAATACTTTGGACAGTAGGTTGCTTTTATAGCGTAAGCTTGCGGCATGCATCAAGAAGGGATGGACGCCTTTCTGAAAGTGCGTAAAACAAGTCAATTTTATTTCATTTTGTATATACTTTATTCTAGCTTATGATAAATGCGTACTTTTATTTAATTAGTACTTAATTTAATTAGTACCAAGTCCAGCTGGTGCGGTGTACAAATGAAAGGATATAGAAAAGTATCTTAAGTACAATACTTCAGGCGTTTTAGACTTTTACTGCCAAAATCGTTCCATACAAAAAAAATGCATTGTGTTTATATGGGCGTCTTGAGTAACAACTGGTAGTTACGCCATGATACACCGTCGGGCGCAATGTTAACTGTAACATGATCGGGCACATTGAATCTGTGAGATACCAATGTTTTATTTGATGAGCAGCAAGTTCTATGTTTATGTATTTAACAAAACACATAAAATATTATTATTTACTGAAAGGAAACAGCAAAATAACATATTGGAATTAAAATAAACTAATAAAGATACATACCTGCCTAAATGTCAGGATTTGGACATATCATATTTTGTAGGTTTTTCTTCGGAAAGGAATTTCGGAATTCCACGACTTTTTTTACTCCTTTTCTTCAGTTGGTCTGCCACTAACTCAGTGGCGTTGTTTAAAAAGAACTCAAAAAAACAATTGAAAAATCAAACTCCATCATTAATAACTTCAAGGGGCGCAATGTATCTTAGAGATAAATATTGTGACATCTCGGAAAAATAAACAAAATAATATGCTATGTATCTCACAGATCGATTGCGCCCGATGGAGGTTTAACGGTCCTATATATTTAAGGTAGACCTAACCGTTTTGGAGATACGACGCGGACTAATAGTCCGGCGCATTAGAATCTAAATTCATAAGATTATGCAGTTAAAAGCTCTTTTCCGTCATGTCAATGGGGACCTAATGACCATATTGAGAACGGGAGCCCATCGGAGAAGTCGCGCAAAGTACAGTTTGGGACCTAATGTTATTTTGGACTACTAATTCCGTTGTCGTAGCGAGATCATTTCTGGGTGTAGCTTTATGTTGTTGGGGGCGAGAAACCTTATTATACACTGTCTCGAGGTCCTGGGGCACATAGTACATAGGCCATGATACATAGTACATAACCTTAAAAAAATATAATCAGAAAAACCAACTCGTAGCCAAACCATCGATTTTCATGAAAATTTGGATTTAAGCTCAAGCTTACCCTTGACTTTAAAAGTGACATATGCCCGACTTGTGCATTTTGTTTTTCAGGCGTCAAAACTACCCCTTAGTGAAAAAAATTGAAAAAATAAATTTTTTGGATTCACATCTTATTTAAGTATGCAGAATAAAGCTCTTTCATGTTCTCGATGATGACATTATTTACGATGTATTCCAAATTTTCAACCCTTAAAAACCACCCCTATGTCTAAATTTAGTTTAAAAAAATAGACGAAAGTATAATAAAAATGATCCACCGAAAAAGTGCGTATGCTTTTTTTACCATAACTCCCTTAATTTCGAAGATACACGGTGCATTAAACAACCATTTTACAGGTAATTTCAAGAACTACAAGATCATATAGATTTAATGTGCCCAAACTCTTCATAATCAAAAGGTAACGGATTAAAAGGCTCGGGAGGGGGGTCCGCACACTACAAAGCGAATTTCGAATAGTTATATCTCCGTTAATTCTTGTCCTACATAAACAGAAAAAAATCCAAAATGTTTGTTTTGAAGAAACCTACATTCTTGTGCTATATCATTTTTTACGTATACTTTTTAGTTTTAGAGTTATTTGGAAAATAAAGTACTTTTTTCAGGAATTTGCCGGACGAGTGAAAAATGAAGTGAACTAAGTGACATACATTTATATCCGCCAACCATTTTTCGCACCACATATTTCGCAGTTATCTTGCTTTCTATGTATTCAGAATAACAATGAAATATTGTTGTTATAGAGCTCAATGATATTTATTCTCTACCAGAATGTCTTCATTTCATTTTATTCACATTTATTTGCAGTGAATAAGTCCAAAAATGCATTCATTTCCGCACCATCTTAGAGGTAGAATGCTCAACGCGCTTTATTTTAGATGGTTTCCGCGACCTTACGACGCGATTTTCACGAATTCTTCCAGGAGTATCGTGGCCTAACTACTAGGTGTTATTCAAGACGTCCCTGTAAAAACAATAAAAAAAATTAGTATGACAATATTTTCGTATGGCACCAAGTGCGCCACCAAGGAGAACTAATCTATTAAATGGTTTTGCACTGACCGTATTTTGTAAATTATTAATCGATAATAAGTAATACTAAGATAATTGTTTACTGATTTCAAAATACTGTGCTGTATTGTTATATAAAATATCTTAAATATTTAAATAAATAAATCAAAGTGAGAGTATTCTGGTAAATGATAAATGAGGTCTGCTTATCAGGGTACTTGACAAAATAAGGAGTTAGTTTATTTTGAAATGTATTATAATATTATGAGGCTGTGCATGTAGTTAATCATATCTTTAAAATTATTACTAAAGATTACTTCAGCATTCGGAGGTCATACAGCTTCTCTTGAAACACGAATAGATTCAGGAAATGTGAAAGGCTAGAAGTAACAAATATAACCGTAGAACATATAGACCGGGAGGTAGTGACAGATTTTCAGACGTGATTTTACCCAGTATTCCTTTTGGAAGATATTATGATATGCATATTCTGATGATAAAAAATTATGTATACTCCCAGGGACTTATATTAAAGTTAGTTAGCATTTTTTGTGTGCAAATTAAGAGTTTCTATACGATTTTACTCGTGCTGTCATGTGTCCCAAAACAAAGTTCAAGTAAAATCTATCACTACCACCCGGTATGATTGTACTAGATAAAATAATAAAATTCTGCCAGAAAATGTTGCCAGAAATCTACAAATAATTATAGATATATTTTATTAAAAATGAGCCTTGATAAGCAGGTTATAAAAGTTTTTTCTTTTGTATAATATAAGATAATTGAGTTTTGCATATGTATAAAAAATGTGATTGTAAAACATAATGGCACTTTGCCATAAATTACTAATTATTAGTGACATCGTGTGTTGAAAATTGAAATAAATTTTAGCCAAAATTTGTATAGCTTATTTAAAAATTGGGAAGATTTAAATTCTTAATAAATATCCAGCGATGAACATAACTTGAATACGTTGAGTAAATTATTGATATAAATATGATTTTTCTTGTATCACAAATAATAATATAGGTGTACATAGGTATATATATATATATATATATATATATATATATATATATATATATATATATATATATATATATATATATATATATATATATATATATATATATATATATATATATATATATATATATATATATATACTTATCCGGGACCGCGGCTAGACTTGACCGGTAAGATTTCGACTTAGGCACTAGGCAGGCTTGGGGATGGGATGTGGCAGTACAACTGAGACCTGGGAACACTCAACATCTGGCGTGGACTCGTGGTCCCAGATAAATGGTAATGAGGACCAGAGTAATAATCTCGGTAACTCAGAACCATACTATCACACATAAAAATTGTAGAGACTTTGCCACCCGTAATAAATAGGATGGTTTGAAGAAAAGTACTCAAGTAAAAAAGAAGAATGCACAAAGGGCCTAAGTGCTGTAGTAGAAATAAAAAACCACTACACTCCGACCCATATACATACATATATACTTATCGTTAATAACGTACAATTCTTGGCATGACGAGCGATCTTAGTACAAATGCAGTAATAGAACAAATTGTGACAAATACAAGGTAGCGAAATGCTATAGATATAAACTAACAACGAAGTAAAACATGTATAATATGAATATATCCTAAAATATAACCACTTAAGGTAATATAACAATAAATAGGTGTAATTATTATAAATATTTTATATTCCTGGTGATTCAATGACAGGAGCTGTGACAGAAGTCCAAAGTCAATAGCGAGACAACAGCTAGACAATCAGAAATATAAGATTAGAATAAATCAATAGTAACACAAATAGATATTATATATATACCTAGGTAGCAGATAGTTCAATTATGTAAAAGACATTTATTTAAATTGTAATAGGTTAAGAAGTGAACTAGCAATGATGGTGCCACGATTAACTTATAGTAGTAGTGCAATAAACATTAAAGGATATGTACCTAAACACCACAAAAACAGTTTAAAAATATCTAGTACACAAGAATGAAAAATAATGACTATTGTTTTAAACTAGTTATTGATTGGTGACAAGAATATGAAGAAATGGTGAAGACGTGGATTTGATTTGGGACAAATTTATAAGAAAATATTACTTTGCAGTCGGTAAAAGAAGAGAAGTACTTACGCAATAGGACGTAAATAGGTTATGGAGACAGTAATTAGCCAAGCAGTTCCCAGTATTAATGGTAAATCAACTATTTAAGCAGCAGCAGATATCCAGGCATCCCATAAGACTTCCTAAGAACAGGAGAGGAAGTTACTATAATTCCAAGTAAAAGCAAAAATCAGGTACCTACCTACAAACTTTCTTACATTGCTAGAAATTCAAATAGAGTTTAAAAATCTAAGTAGAGTAAAGCTTAATAAAAAGATAAGCAGTTACCATAGATAAATCCTGAGGAATATAATATCCATATATAGTGATTAAAAAAAACAATAGAAATCAATAACATTGAATATAAAAAGTTTCATAACGGCCATAATTAATTTATTTCATCATATCTCAACACAGGGAGCTTTCAAAGAAATTCAATAGGTGACCAGGAAAGCACCAATGTGCATGACAGGTTGGTATATAGATCATAGAAGTTTTTAGATTTAATACCTACTTAAATTACATTCGCAGATATCACTCTATTATTGTAAACGGTCAGAAACAAAAAGAAAAACAAACACATTGCTGTTTTCTTGGAAAAGTATATATTGTATACTCAAACACCCGACACGGCACCGCCGGGTGTAATACACACCGGCGAAGATAGTCAAGAGCGCCAGAAGCAAGTCGCTGCCGGTGAGGCCCATCAGCCAGGACCGGGGGGGAGGCTGCGTAACTTCACGTGACATGGATCACATTTGTGAGGAGGGTCACGTAAAACTCGCGGCCTACCCCTTACGAGACGGTGTCGGCCTACGTAGATATTAGGGGTAAAGAGCGATGGTACCGCTCAGCCCCCTCTTATCGAGGTCACATCTCTAGCCAAGAATATTGGCACGTGCTATTTATGGAATTAGGTAAAGAGCTAGCCAGGTAATGAAAAGGTATAAGTATAATAACAAATATACATATATTATACAATATACATACAAGAAATATTTTTTAAGCGTTCAACAACAAGGAATGAAAACAAATTATGCCTTTTCCCATAATATCTTTTTATTTTACTGCTACCAGTTTTGACGATTTTAATCGCTATCTTCAGGCGCGAAGGTATATCACTTTAAAGGTTTTCAGCTTTTTGCAAAAACGGTATTTCTACAACTTACGCCTTACAATACTGTCACATATATATTAAAATTAGTTGTTAGTAGATTATTTAGTTACGTCAATTAAAATATAAACTAATTGTTAAATTGTGAAAATGTATTTTTTTAATGTCACATACACATTAAAGTGTTGTAAGGTGTAAGTTGTAGAAATACCGTTTTTACAGAATGTTAAAAAAAGCAAAATAAGAAGCAACAACATGCACAACAGGAAAATAATTTAAACTAATTTGTTTTCATTCACTGAAAATATCTCTCATATGGCTAACAATATATATATATATATATATATATATATATATATATATATATATATATATATATATATATATATATATATATATATATATATATATATATATATATATATATATATATATATATATATATATATTTTGAAACAAGAAAAGATTGTAGCGAGAGAGCGAACATATAAGTTCGATATACATATAAAACATATTCTAAATAAACTTTCATTGCATAGTATTAGTTAAAAACTCCATGTAAATAGTATTTATAATAAGTAAAAATAGTCAAGTACATTTTAAAATAAAAATATATAGATATTTATTCATAAAATAAAACAATTTCATATTCATCGGTAAGAATTTGACCAGAATTACCATGCAACGCAAGAATCAGTTAAACATTGAGCATCTTGTGCTAAATACAGTCTATTTAAATTTGACAAAGTAATTGTAAATAAAATGAAGCAACTTATGACATACTGTACATTATAAAGCAAGTAGAAATAAAGCTGGAATATTTAATCAAAGTAAAAAATGTCCAGATGGTGATATCATTTGACAGCTAATGTCACATGTAACACTACTTTCATAATCCAAAATTATAATACCTTAAGAATATTAGAGAAATATAATTATATATCAAGTCAGAAAAAAACAATGTAATATAATAATAATTTAAATGTGATTGATATATAAACATAGTGAAAGTGAATATAAGTTAAAACTTATTAAGTATAAAGAAACAATAAACAGAACTTTAAAATAAGTAGGTAAATATAAGGTTTCCAAGGAAGTAAAACAGATGAAAAAACAATTTTACTGAGTAGCAACGAGTGGTTTTTGGAAGAAAGCATGTTGCATAGAAAATTTTCATAACTTCTCCTTAAAAAGTAAGAAATTATAAGAAAAATACCAAGAATATAAATACTTACTACATCGCCTACAAGAATATTCAATAAGCAGCAAGCAGACGAGGTTCCAGTTTCGTAAGAACATTTATTGGCCATTTCAGAAGAGCATCCATGAGATATGGTATAAGCAGTGCATAAATGCAAACCCCAGCAAGGAACTAAGGCCTAAAAATAACAGCGAAAACAATATAAAAGGTACACCTTATAAACATTTATATATCTGATCAGAATATAACAAGTAATTGATAACCTAATTAACATATATCAAAGTATTAACATGCATGCTAAGTTTACTTACCAATTTGAGCTCTAAAACTAGTAAAGTAGATCTTTTTCTAACATTTCTTTTTAAATAATCATAAATGTAGAACATAATAAGTAAATTCCATATCTTAGGTTAAAATTTTAGAATATATGAGTCATAGATCGTACATCATCATAGATGAAAGACAATCTATAACATCGATCTATGATGTGTTTAGGTTTAAGGCAAGTTTTATGTGTTTTTAGTTTATTTCGTAGTATAGGAATCTATGTTACATATACCCAGACATCAGAGTGACATATTAAGGTTTGAGATTTAGCTACCACTCGATAGATGGAGTGATGTGTAACATAGAATTTTATATTTAAATTAATGGACAATTTTTAGTAGGTAGGTACATAGTAATAATACAAGCAATATTTAAATTTATACATAAATATGTATAATTTGATTGCATATAATGTAGAGGTATAAATATATTTCTCTGATTCCAAACAATTTATAAAAATTTTGATAAATGATTGTGAATAAAATTATATCTGTTGAGTAAATTGTATCTGTATTGTCTTGTTGTGAATCTGTAATTTCTGCTAGCTTCCCTAATGAACCGACTTCTGGGAGAATAAATATTTCAAATGATGCCCAATGGTAGGTATACATGGGTAAACAAAAATTAAAATAAAAAAAAATCAAAATTATCAAAATAACATAAAATTTAATAAATAAAAAAATAACTTATTTCAAATATAAAATTCAAAACATAACTTATTATTTCAAAAAAAAAAAAATATATATATATATATATATATATATATATATATATATATATATATATATATATATATATATATATATATATATATATATATATATATATATATATATATATATATATATATATATATATATATGTTATATGAAACTCATAGCAGCTTATAATAACTTACATTTTATTATTTAGCGTTACTCAGATAAGATTTCCATATCAGTGCATATTATATGACACATCCTTTCTCATGGCATTATATTTCGCTTATCAGCACATAATGCAGAATAGCCGTTGACCAAGCTGTCGCTTGCCCACCTGCATGCTGAACTTGCATTATATAGTTTATAAAAGAACATTTCAAAGCAAATTGTATTCAGTGTAGTATCTGTATTCAAACAGTAAAGTCTAAATTTAACTCACTCATATTTATTTTTCATCAGGATAGTTGCAACTATCCATTTTCTGTAATAAAGTTTTTAAAAAGTTATTATTGCGGTAAGCAATATAACATATATATATATATATATATATATATATATATATATATATATATATATATATATATATATATATATATATATATATATATATATATATATATATATATATATATATATATATATATACGTATTATATATGTATATTATATATATGTATATATATATATATATATATATATATATATATATATATATATATATATATATATATATATATATATATATATATATATATTTGTGAAAAGTAATCGTGGGTTTGTAGCATTTCATTACATAGAGAAATAAGCAAATAGACGAATAAGAAGGAAGATACACTTACCAGTGCTATATCTGAACATACATACGGAAATGAACCACTATACACACGGAAACGAACCACTTAGAAGTTGTACAAGTTCTTTCACCTTTATTGAGGAACTTTATTTATTTATTTTTTTTAGTGAAAGAACTTGTACAACTTCTAAGTGGTTCGTTTCCGTGTGTATAGTGGTTCATTTCCGTATGTATGTCCAGATATAGCACTGGTAAGTGTATCTTCCTTCTTATTAGTCTATTTGCTTATTTCTCTATGTAATGAAATGCTACAAACCCACGATTACTTTTCACAAAACAAATATGAATAGCAAAGAATTTCAAAGCCAATATATATATATATATATATATATATATATATATATATATATATATATATATATATATATATATATATATATATATATATATATATATATATATATATATATTGTTTTTGAGAAGCAACACGCATATTCTTGAATGTATGTGGTTTTCTATTTCAGGTTTTCATAATTCCAGTACATAGTAAGCTAAAGTTACGCGGGTTTCCTGTCGCACATACAAATTAATTTAAAATATTGCAGACGAAAAGCTCGTGTGCTTTTTCAGCTGACTATAATGAAAGTTTGCAGCGGCGTTGTCTGCAGAATTCCCTCCTTCTTTCTTTTATTACCTCAACCGGTAGCCAGCCATTCTTCTGGACTTGATATATTTAAGTGATTTATTTATTTAATTGTCCGTGGTCGAAAAAGGAATTTTCTGAGGAATTTTCCGCAGTGCTTATTTTTATACTAAGGATATTTTTCAAGAATAGGAAACCACGTCCTAATCCTAATTGCCGACAAAACTTATACACGGTCCCATTAGACTAAAAACACGAATTATTTATCAGGACAAATATTTATAATTTTACATCATAAATACAACTTATTACTAACACATGTTACAAATCGTCATGACTCATCCGGGTTATTAAGTAAATTAATTAATACAAAAGAAAAGTTAAGAAGTTTAAACTTTTCTTTTGTAAATACCTTTCAGGTTCCATATTTGTTTTGTTAAAGTTTAATGAATTCTGTTCCGCTATTAATTGTAATAATCTCTTCAGTAAATAAGACCCGGAAATATAATAAATAACAGGTGAATTATACGTGATTAAATAAGGTGCAACAAAAGAGGATTAACTGGGATAAGCTGGATCGGGTGCAATTAGAGGAAATACATGGCAAGTGAATATTTTTAATAATAAATTTAGAGCACCTTGCGAGAACCCACGACATTTTACCAGCAAAACTAGTATTATATCTCCATTTCAATACACAGTATTTATTTATGACCGTTGCGTTGATTGAAATTATCACAGTTTTTACTATGTTTTGAATATCCTCGCAAAACGCAACACTATATTTACATGTTGCTTCATTACGTTTCTAATACATTTACAAATTAATGGAAGACATAGAATAGATGAATATTGCATGCGCAACCGATTTAGATGACTATTTTCACTGGCGTAATCTTTGTCGCAATGTGTCGGGAAATCGATAACAGTAACACAAGTAGCCAAAATAAATATATAAAGACCTTGCCGACATCGACATAGTGAACAAGTTTACTCGCCGTTGTACTTTTATTGGCCTTATAATATGTTATCTACTTTATTGAAAGAAATCGGCCTTTTCTTCAGTAAACTACAGCAAGTAATAAATATACTTGCAATTATATTAATCTGCGACCAAGAAAAAATAATGGAGTTTCTTTTATTAAGTCAACCTTTTGTTTTTTCACCGAAACTAATATACGCTCTCCAATGTCAGTGAAACCTGTAGTCTCGCTCTCTATTTAATCCAATATAAAAATTCTGACTATATCGCCTAAATGAGATAGTTATTTTTTATTATTTGGGGTTTATTTAATTGTTATATATTGATGGCTTATTTGGGAATACTTCTGAAAATGGTTTCTTCTTATGGGCGCCAGCTCTTTCGAACGTATATATTTGAATATATTGTTAAATGTATAGTAACATTTAGCAATATCTCTTATACTCTTTCTGTATAAGAGATTTTGTATTTTTGGATTATTTATAATTTTAATTGAGCATGAGAGAATTGATCAAGGGAGGTTCAAAAGAAGTTATTGGGGATCTTATCTATTTATATTGTTGTTTTATTTTATTTGTATTTAATACTGGTACTTGGTGTTTATTTTTTATATGAATTGCTTAATTTGTTGCTAATTACTTATGTTCATCCAATTAACTAGTGAACAAGATAAATTACTGGATCATAAATTTATTTAAAAATGCATAGATTTTTTCATTTATAATCACTAGAAATCATGGACATAACTGCAGAAAGCCTCCTTGGCTGGATTATCAACTTCTAGATCAAATTTAGTGGGAATTTGTGAATTGTTTATACTTGAGTTGTGACAAGTGCATGATTTTCCCTTGATGACATAATAACAACTGAATTAGGATTTGTTTTTCGTAGTTAAGGAACATGATACGTAATTTATTTCCTCCTTACATTTTGTTTTTACCTATCAAAAATTTTCATCCAATGACAGTGTATCATTTTATGTAAATCTCTTAATTTATTTGCTTTGATAATATATTTGATTTAAGAACTTGTCTCCGATTGACTGTCGTTTATAATCTCGAAACCATCTCCTTTCTTTGTTTTATTTGAAATTCAACTAGTTTACTACTTTTATTTATTGATTATGAAAGCCTGCAATTTTAATGTAATCTACCATAACTTTGTTTCAACATTTTACTGTTTGGATACAGTGAGCATATAAAGGTTGGAATAAATACGATAAAATAGAATGTATCGACTTGTGTGGAAAAGACCCAGACACGTCGATTTTGTTTGTAGAAGGCTCATCTTTTTTTTATTTGACATGTTTTGATAGGTTTTTATTTTTGAGATATTGATGGATCGATGTACCTAAGAACGGTCCCTAGTTGGTAGGCGGGGCCTAATAGAGTGACCGGCTAGTTCTTCCGATTTAACCTCTTAATTTTATAACTTTTTTTTTAATAGACATAAATACATTAAGTAGTTTTAGGAGTTCTGTATAGGATTATATCTCAGGAGGTTAGAAGTAATCTACAACTGCTGTGGGTAAGTAATCTTCTATAATCTTTATATTGATTAATTATTTTGTACTAATACATTATGACCATTTTTTGAAAATTATCTATAAAAATAAATGTGTGTGTTGAAAATCAAAACAATAATGCACCCTTAAAGCCGGTGCCATGGTAATCATAAACTCAAATAATTATTCTTGTGGAAGTCTGTATTTTTGTTCAAATGTATATTTTATTGAAATTCTGAAGTGCCAGGAAAACGCGAATAAAAAAATTGGGTTGTCATTCAAAAAAATGTCAGTGGCGTCATTATCTCATAAACAGCAACCTATCAAAACATGTCAAACTTAAAAAAGTTGAACCTCCTAAAAACAAAATCGATTTGTTCAATCTTTCATTATCTTATACCTATTTTAATATACCCATTTTTCTAAATATTAGCCTTCAGAATTATATATCTCACCAAAATTTGGCTTTACACTTGACGTTTAGCACTGAATGTTGACTATGAACAACTATGTTTTATCGGTACCCAAACACTAAATAATTTGCTTTACTTGACACTATGAGAATGGAAATAACAATTTTGTATTCAAATTTGGTACGCGAACTTCCATGGAAATAATTTCATTTTACACATCTGAAATTATATTAACTAATAAGTGCAAAGGAAATGGTAATTTTACAAGTGAACCACAAGGCTGTTACTTAATTAGTGGA
>CAXKVY010000620.1:0-28024 GCA_964058915.1 Tetropium fuscum
CGCTGGGGTCTTCGTATATTCCCGCTAGCATTGCCACGTGACCAGGTCTGGATTCTGTTGGCACTCGCGTGTGCGCTATGCCCCACGTTCCGTTCTCCCTGACTTTTGATAGAAACGGTATTCGACTTTCTCTCTCGTCTCCGAACACCGCTTCGGCGCGTAGTCCATCAGCAACGAAGAGAACCAGCCGTTTTGCTGGTGGGACGGCTGTTGATTGTACTGGGGTCATGCCATGGTCTAGCGGGCTAGCAAAATATACATCGAAGACTGCGAGTAGTAGTAAAATGTGAACGAGAAGACCCCATATGATTATTTTATACTTATTGCTTTTGTCTGCATCTTTAGAATCGTCATCCATGGTTCCAGAAGCTAAAAAAATATTTCTCATGTAAAGCGTTCAGCGTCCATGGGCCTTGAATGTTAATTAAATTATGATAATACACCAAAGAATAACACGATACACTTCACAAAACAAATATTTCGATTAATCAAGATTAGATATTTATGAAACGTATGCGACAAACCATTTGGTTCTACGAGTTGTATGTTGTATGTAATAATCCCATAGATCAAAAATTTAGGTTCACTGTGCTAGAAAAAACGCTTGTCAACATTAGTTGACAGACCGTCGGCGCCTTCAAATCAGGATATATGTAATATGTTGTGTTGTAATTTGTGCTTTAGCACCATAATAATAAAAAAGTAGTATCTAATCACAAATGCATAAATGTGTGTCTACAGCTTTACCAAAGTCTACAGATATTCTAAAATCTGTAGACTTTGGCTTTCCTACGTTTTTATTAAGATGGCCACTTCTACCAAGCGTAAACTAGATGGCTCCACCAACAAATTATTTTAAAGGTGAAAATAAATATAATGGAACTAATTCTTACCAATGAAAAGTTGTAAGGGTTTCAAATTTATTGGAGCTATGATAAAATTTTGTTGGAAAATATTTGCCAGTTTACGAGAAATGACATTTTCCCTGAGAAACTGTTTAGGTATGTCGAAAAATGTATTTCTTAAATGAAAATGTTTATTTAAAATATGTCATTAGGAAGGTTTTTCTATAGGTACCTTTTAACAATATTCGTCTCGAAATGGTTTAATATTTAAAAAAATCAGATTTTTTCCCAAGAATTCACGACATGGAAAACTGAAAATGGTTTGCAAAAAAATCTGTATTTATAACTTTGGACTCTTTGTAACAAATGGCGCTCACATTGCTTGGTCCAGAGTGTTATTTCGCCCTCCCAGATTTTATTTTGAAGTGGATCGAGCGTATTCAAAAAGATTAGTAAAAATACGGCATTTCATTCAGTATTTTGAAATTGTAGCGTGGAATATGTCAAATATGTCATGGTAAGCTCTTTTAGCTCATGGTAAGCATGGCTGCTCTTTTGATATTGGATGTGTTCCGATATTGCGTTCGAATTAAATTAGAAATATAACCTATAATGATTTTTTTAAATATTTCGCACTGGCTAAACATGAAATTATTGAACGTGAAGCGTAAGTGGTGAAGTATTTTACATTTTTATAACACAATCGCATTTCAGACGTGCTTATACATGTCTACATAAATTTGTAAAATTATTTTCTATTCTCGTTACTTTCTGGTAGTGTTGAAATTTGAAATTGTCAAAAGAAATCTCATTGTCTAATCTAATGTATTAGATTAGTTCCTTATTCGGCGGCTAGAGGGCATGTCGCTGATTTTCTGTGGCAAATAAGGAAATAGGTTACTTTAAATACTCATTTTTTTTGGGGAAAATGTTGAGTTGCTAACCAATTTTGCTAACGAATAGCACACACTGAGAGCTGAAAGAAATTTCTTCCACAAAAGGATGCCTCTCACGACGACACGACACAGTCACACACACACATGTTAGGATTGTTAGGAATTCTCTGATACAATTAGTAGAAACCTTTGTAGGTGTCTTATGGTAGAAACTATGACTAAGACAAAACAATTTCAGAAGAATAAACAATATAATGACAGGGATTTAGAATTTATGCAATACCATCTAAGCATATGAAAATATGACCGTAGGAGGACAACTAGTTATTTTTCTAATGTAAGACTGTCCCAATTTGAATCATATTAGACAACTAACTGACAATGTCACAAAAATTCAGATGTACACAACTAGATTTTAGCAAAAATACCGAAAATACGTTATAAGACGTCCTAATTTTTTATATCACGACTGTACTACGACTCAATTCCCTCTGTCACAGAACACACGTTTTCTTCACTGTGCGTCTACTGCGTCTTCCTGATGTTTGGTTTGTTCCTACTAGTTACCACTCAATGGTACAATTGGTTGATCTAGATAAGTACATATTCCGTCATTTTCATAATGTAATAATTTTATTTTGTAACAGTTTATGCGTATATTATTTATCTCCGCGTTAAAAATTATGCTACGATAAAGTACAAAATATCTTACCCTTACTGTTTTTGTGAATAGTATTGGTAGAAACGTCTGAATTTATAAAAACTACATTTTTTCTTTCACCTAACCTATATCACCATGTTCAGTTCAGATGATCATTCTGGTATTTCTAGTCGACATCGACGACGGGTAAAAATATCTCTGGTAAAATTCCAAAGAGATTATTACAGATGTTTATAGTTCATGCTTTACTAGGAAATTACTGTTTGAGCTACGCGCTACTAGATGGCGCAGGCAGTCATCTATTTGATTTGATGATATTTCACTAACGATCAAAACTATTATCTTAAGGCTGTATTTGGAACAATAAAAAAATAAATGGAAAAACCGCCTCTTCAATCTATCTAATTAGAGCTAACTGTATTCTTGTTTGTAAGGCCCACTTTCCATTTAAATACTGAAATAAAATACCTACGTACAGGTCATAGGGGTTTTTTGACTGTTCTTCCCTATGATACTAATCAAACAAACAGTCTACTTAGTCTAGTAATTTTTTAAATATATTAAAACGGTCATTTTTGACTACCTATGTCAAATATATATTCAAAATAAAATCATCTTTTGACAAAAGCCCAAAAGGGACCGAAACGTCAAGATTTTGTAATTAATTATTGTTTTATTGCTACCATACTAAGTTAACTAAATTAAGCATTAAGATCTACCACCCTGTATAAAATTAAGTCATTTTAATTACGATAGGGAAGCTTATACTCTCAGTTATCTCCCCTATAAATGTATCGCTAGTTTTTTTAAATTAATATATCAAAAACATCTCTAAGAATAGGAAACCTTAATGAAAGTTTACCTAAAAATTGACGTACAATCCAAAATTGCAATAATATACAGCAATAATATACAATGTTCCATTTAAAATAATGAGGATAGCGTCAACTTCCGGTATAACCGGAAGCGTTAGATGGACGCCGTTATTTTAGTTAAGAAGGTACTATTCATTTAGGCAAAAGTAAAAAAATATTTGAATCTATCTGAAAAGAAACATCCGGAATGCATAAGGTCAAAAGGATCAACTCTTGTCAAGTAGCGAAAAGTCCTCGCAGGAGGAGGTCCAGAGAGATAAAACCGATCATAATAACGTACCCGTGTTTCTATCTCCATTCAACCCGAGAAAACTGTATTAGCCGTTGAATACGAATTCCACTGATGTGTATCGGAACAAAAATAAACGCAATAAGACAAAGAACCTGAACTTCATTATCATTCGCTGTATATACCTACGTCGTACATCACTTCAAATTATAATATACTCATGTTCAAATTTGTATATCCATTTTACATAATTATTTGTCAAAACTAGTAATTGAGCAATACATCACATTGGAATAATTTATGAAAATATATCACTACGTACTCAGGAAATTAAAGATCTATTCATTAAGACGCTCATGAGTGTATCTTCATCGAAAATTGTTAACCAATAGGTATTTAAAATGAACTTGAAATTTTGAAATTTTATTTCCATAGTTGGTGTAGTGCTGAAATGTATACCGCAATTCAATTAGCAATAAGTTAAGTTTATGATTTAGTGATCTTGTTTTTAAAATGTTTTATTATCAATTGATTACACTATTTTACAATTGAACAAAAAATGAAGAACAAGAAATATAATCTGATGTTGCCGGTGTCTTATCAGTCTTATGACAGTTAAGTGAGTTAAGATTGTACACTACCATTGGCATATATGTAGATATTGATGTCATTGATACTACGATAATGTGACGTTCTTAAGGGTTGTTTATCTGAACCGGAAACACGTGGTCCATTACAAGAATAAGGCAGTGCCTATCATAAAATAAATGTAAACATTAAGTAGAGACATTGAACAGGTATATCTGAGGCATCTAAATATTTGTGTTTATTACAAGTATTTACAGTACTTTATGTTTCAGTAATTGATGGAGACTATGAAGAGTATAAGATGTCAATCTGAAATATCTATACAGGTACAGTCACTGAAGTGGGAGCTTGACAGTCACAGAAGAGGGACTTCCTCTTCTGTGACTAGTTGAAAGTGCACGACTCCTATATGGTCAGATTTCCATATTGCTAACACTGGCCTTGCTAACACTGACTTGAAAATTTGAAGTTTAGTTAGAGTAGGGTCTACCTGACAAATACAATGACAACTAATCAAACAGAGCTACGAATCTGTTTTATCTTACGTGATAAATATAAATGCCGCAAAGCAAACACTAATTTTCGAACTTAATATAACAAAACTAATATGAAACACGTAAAATTATCAACAGAAATTAACAATGTGTCAAGTGTCAACATAAGGCGTAATTTGAAAGCATCAGAACACAGTAGGAAAAAAATCGTTTACTTTCATTTCAATTTCAATTCGTTTACCACGTAATATCTAACGTCATTTTCTAATTGATAATAGCTTAAATTATTACGTTAAATATACGTAAATTTTTAACGACAAAGTTTACAATGCGTTGATTATCCGTTTCGATGAAATGTTTTTCTTACATACAAATGTCTCTTCTAAGTTATATATAACTTAAATTATTACGTAAACTATATGTTAATTGGTAATCTGCAATTTGGATACATACCTTGTTTTTTTACGTAAAAATGCCCCTCAAAATCAATGTTAATTTTTAACGGCAATGTTATGTACAATTTGGATGTGTTGATTATTTATTTCGATGAAATGTTTTTATTACGTACCCTTGTTCCGCAATAGCTCGTTGTTTTGAACTTAATTTTTAATTTTCGAAGCCGTTAAACATCCACTGAGGTCATATATAAGTAGCTAGGTTCACTTTTCTTACTTACTTATACTTACTTTACTTACTTTTTACTTACTATGCTATGCTATGCTATATATTTGTATTTTTATGATGTCGTTCTTCAGGCAACCCTGTGATAATTCCTGAGACGTAATATGTCGGTGGTATGTATCAGAGTAAAATCATTATTGTAGAATCGGAGAATTATTCTTTCAACGAATTGCGGGGCTGTGAACTTTCCAGTTAGTGAATAATAATTGTTATCAGTGAACTTTCCGTCTGTTAATAAATTGTAGTCGGTGAACTTTCCGGATACAATCCAAGTGATATATTTCAAGATTTAGGAATTTCCATAACAGATCAGCATCTCTCTGCCCTCTGCAAAACCACGGTGTAGTTATCAGTCGTAGTTCCGTTGCCTCAGTTTGTAATGCATACTCAGGAATGCACATTCGGACGGATGGCGATTTGTTTATATAACAATTACCGACTAAAAATTATGGGAATGAACAGTTTCATAATTAGGTTTCCGGTAAATTGAGCAGGCTATGCACGTCTTAATACGGTATTTTGCGAATGAGATCTCTGGTCCGCTGTTCTCACGCTGCCTAGATGAGGGCTTGCAGGAACACGTGCACGGCAGCCTCCTATGATTGGGAATGCGAAGAATTATGCTGCAGCTAGAGCTAGAGCCACATTAACAGGTAAAAACTGCCATGGCCAGCAAGCGCTACTTTCGATTTATGATGTAGAAACGATATTTTTGCTGATATTATCGTCTGTAATGCGAGGTGATTACCTCTTGTATACAGGGTGATTAAAAGTTGGGAATTGGTTTGGCTTTTGATGAAAAGGATAGGCTAGCCTCGATTTCAATTTTAAACATATTTAACGTAAATTAAATTACATACTTACTGCGTAGGGCGTTCTGTTTTTGGAAAACAGTATCTTTGATATTTAGGATACAATTTTTGCAGTGATTTTCTACTTTCGGAAGTCGGAATCTTCTGCTTAAAAGACACATTTCAAATTACCTATAGAACTGTCAATAAAAGCTGCCATTCGTCTAGTGTGTATTCTGACAAATGGATTTATTTGTAAGATTCCTCATATTGTTACAGATGTTGATCTCTACCTCACAACTAGCCAGGCGCGGACTGGAGCGACGGTCAAATGTCCGGTGGGCCGCGTTTTAAAACAACGAAATATTAAATTAATATAAAGTGTTTACTTTCAAGTTACTTGCTGTATCGTTTATTGTTTATCGTTTACTGTGCATTGTTTATTATTTATCTTCTTTTTACGCTATTTGTAAATGATCTGCCAAATGTTGTCAAGGATGATTCATTACTCATATGTTCGCAGATAATAATTCTCTTTTAAATTTAAATAATGATATGCATGATCTAATTCAGGATTCACAAATCGAATTAAATCATTTTGTATCAAAGTTTCAAAGTGGTAAGTTGTTACTAAATGAAAATGAAACGGTTTTTATTAATTTTACCCCCCTAATTTTATATTATAATGAATCACATCTGCTTAGAATAAATTGCACCTGCAACTTATCACTGTTGCAGGTGTCGGACTCGACACTCGCGCCCTCTTTTTTCGGATAACAAAATTTTCCTTTGATTTGACGCATAATCTTTCAATTAAAATAAAAAATATTGAGTTTTGTAATAAAAATCGTAACCGCGCAAGAACGACAGGTTCAAGTGCTGCGCGTGTGGAAATTCGTCCATCTCCTACTCCTACTCCTACGCAAATTTTACAGTGTAGTAGACTTGTTAAAATTAAGCCGCATCATAGTTAAAAAAAATCGATTGCGATAGGGCCTGCAACTAGCTGTCAGTCTGTAGAAGTTCACTGCTGACAGCATTTGTTTACATTCAGCATGTTACTATGATACGTACTTGGACGAATACCAGTGTGATATTCGATATTCAAATATTCCCCCCATTCTCCACTGGATGGAGATGGATTCCCCCCATTCTCCACTGGATGGATGGGAATATTTGAATTTTGAAATTCGATTTCTTTGCCGTTGACTCCTGATGATAATTATCTGGCTACTGTGCTGAACTTTTCACAAGCGAAAGTGGAACTCTTACTTTCTCGGTGCAGAAGATTTTCCGTCTTTCCGAAGATGTCATCGCACTCTTGCCTTTTGAGCCTTCACTATAGTTTCACCTGCCCTCTTCTTAGCACCATCGTTATCTGAGTTGTCACTCGGCTTTCTGTCCCCCCTCACTTCTCTTTCTGCGCTTCTAGATTATACCAGGTCATTTTCCCAACGACAAAGGTAGCAGATCCTTATCTATATTACTTTAAAATGTAATATTAGCACCTGGATAAACTTATATACTTTTCAGTTGACCCCTTTGGAGATCAATGTTGTCTGGAATGTAAATTCAGAGAATTTCAAGAGAAGCGAATGAACGAACCAAAGAGAAACTAGAAAAGTCAGAAGAGTTTCAAAACATTACAGAAAATCGATTTATTTTGGTGAAGTAACTAAATATCACAACAATTAATAAAGGTTTTGTCTCATACTCTCCCCTTTTTTCATCAGTCACCTTCTACTTTATACTTTTCGAAGCACAAAATTTAAATATCAACATCATAAATCAGTTTCAAATAATAATATCAATCGGAGAGTCCAAACAATTTCAGATATAACTTTCCTTAAAATTAATTGAATGAAATCCGATTTTTAAGAGAATGTTTAAACGAGCATATCTTTGAAAATAATTAATTCACGGATTTAGTACTACGAACCTTTCTTGTAGGAAATTTAATTCTCTATAAAATGCTGCTATCAGAAATTATCATTAAAAACATTTTCTAACAGCTATTCATGTTTGAGTAAAAACGTAGTTTTTCCCATGTTAATTAAATGGGAAACAAACTCGGTTTGCGCCGTTCACAGGTTTGATCTAGAAAGCTGAAATTTTGGGAGAACATTCTTAGGTCCAATGCTAAAACATTAGTCAATGGGACCGAGAAAAAAAGTAATTATATACATTTGGATTTATTATTCCAATTATTGATGCATTAGTTTTTTTGGTCTTCCTCCTCCAACAAATGATGGAATTGTCCCTCCCTCCAACAAATGATGAAATGAGACCCTCCAACAAATGATGGAATTATAAACTTTAGGCAGTTCTTTCCAATTGATCACGGTAGCAAACATTCAACGTATATTCTCCATACGATGTGGAGCCCAAAATTTATCTTGGTCTCCCAAGTGTACGGCAAAATAGGCCAGATGAAATATTTTCACGAAGTCAGAACTAGGTCTTCTGCTTTCTATCAGTATATTCGCCACATACACACCAAGAAAGGTCTATATGATTCACAGAGCTACCAACTACGTCTGCTTGTTTGTCTGCCATGATTTGAATTAAATAGGTACTTTACATTTTTAGGACAAATACAATAACCTTCTTCACTAGCGCCTATGAAAAGTAATATATTATTCCTAATACTCACTGAGCATGAACATTCAACAACTGTAAAATAATATGTTAAGGACAGTTTCATGCTTCGTTTGAAATAGTAGCAGAACAATTTATTGAAGTACTTACTTCTTTCCTGAACAACTTTATTAACGAAAGAAAGGGAACTGCCATACGGCTCGATGGTTTATGTCCCTTTGTCTATAAACGTCCATCCGGAGTGCAAGTGTGTAAAATTTAAAAAAAGTACAATTTAATTAAACAAAGTAATAAACTAAACCACATCATCAGGCGGTCGGTGGAAGCATTTATGGGTTTTCATAAAAGTTTTCTGTATTATTTTGTGATTTATTTGGGATTTCTTGTATAACCGCCGTAAAGAATGCAATGAATATGTTCGTTACGTCTGTCTGTTGCATTATTAACTGCATTCTTAATGGCGATGACAAGTTAAACGATTTTGTTCCGCAGAGCAGAAGGGGCTGTGCATTTAAAGGCTTGTCGTGACAGCGACAATTTTATTACCTTGAGAGTAAAGTAGGTTCAAACAAATTTCTTTACTAATATTTAAAACCTAAAATTCCAATTTGGTTATGTTTTGTATCTATGTGAAATGTTTAAAATATTTTTTTAATGTTATAGCGAATTTACAATTGCTTAGCCGTGGAATTAAACATTACATTAGGCCTCGGGAAATTTCCGGAAGTAATTTAGGCACTAGGGATATTATAAGTTAAAATATCTTACCTTTAAAAAGAAGAGAGGAACCGCTGGCAGTCGAAAGGTAATAGGTTGATAATCTATCCATATCTGTCAAAAAAACGAGGTGTCATTTAAGAATGTCAGCGGAATAAAAATACTCCATCATCCAAACTTTTGCTACGCACTGTATACATTATTTATTAATGTACCTAATGCGTTGTGATAAAAAAGTGACAATTTCACGCTACGAAAATAATCAAATTTAGAATACATTCCATTAAATAAGAGTATTTTTGGCTTTTATGCCTGTGAAAATACAGCATTCCAACACGTTCAATTTAATAGGTAGGAAATTATGTCGTAAAATTATGGCTATTTCAATTACCCACTTTTAAATGAATGGTGAATCCGAGAAAGTACTGCTATTAATATTTTTATTGATTTCTAAAACAACATACGCAACGTTATGGAATGTAATTTAGTTCTAGATGAACTTCTACAATGATATGACTATAAATGGATATAGGTAATTCTCATTGATGAATGTCAGTTAATGAAGAGAGAAATTTGCTGAAGGAATATGGGGCCTGTGAAATTGTTAAAATGTTTCTCTGAAAGAAGAGTAGGGATGTCGATAGGTGTTCTTGTTCAATGATTTATTTTAACTGGTATATGATAGAACATAATTAATGTCTATCCTGTAATATAGGATAAGAGATATTGAAATGGACCCTATCCCCTATTTAGTTAATAAACTTGCGATGTCGTGACCTCTGTTTTGTTTAAAGAGGAGAAACCGATTTTTAAATAACAAGTGGTTAGGGTATAAGCAGGCACTAGGAAAGACGTGGTGCGGGGTGGTTTAGAGAAGTCGGGATATAGGGAGTCGAGGGATTGCGTAAGCAGGTAGATGGACTCTGGTGTGAGTTGGTGCTTGACGCCAAATTTTCCAGGTTAGTAAATATACTTAATTTGTAATGTTTATTATTAAATCTGTTATCTCGAGAATTACCGTCATCATTTTATTAAAATTGTCTGTGTTATATTTTGTTTTTGAACTACGAATAATTATGATACGTTATACATAAACTATGCACATTTTACTTGTTTATTTAGTGCGTTCCGCTCATTCTGTTTTAAGATTATTTCATTTTGTTTTATTCAGTTCGATCTAAGTAATGTTGTTGACCTTTTTTGTTCCATTCATGGCTACGAGTAGGTTTTCCGTACTTGTGTGTTTTGCTTACAACAGTTACTTAATTGCCGCTTATTGTATGAGATGATGAATGTTTGTGCCTTGTTGAATTTATTAACACTTTTCCCCCGTGCCTGGGCAAACACGCTAATTGCCTCCCGTATGGGACCTTCGTTTTTGCACCAAAACCTTACAACTACTACCTTAGTTGCGTCCCGTATGATGGGACCTCAGTACCTTCTGACGAAAGTCGGCTAACTAACAACAAACTCTTCAGTTTTGTATCTTGAGAATTATTGTAGGTTAAAACACAAGTATGGCAACCCTTGTAAGTTTTCATTTTACTTTCACCTAAGTGTCCAACAGCATTACTGCGATTCTTTTGAATAGAGAACGAGGGTTTCTCTGCCGTGCTCTTTCCCCTCGTCAATTCAAGCCTGAGTACGGCATGTACTTATTTTATATTGTTCATAAATTGAATACCCCTGTTTAAATAAATCAGTAGGTGTATTAAAAATGCTTGGTCTTTTCTTTTTCTCTAAAAACTCCCGCTTTTCGTTAGTAACCAGTGCATCTCGGACAGGGTTAATTTAAATTAAATACAACGTAGGGTAGGTATTTCTCCTTTTGCGATCACGTGCCCCGGCCATGTGTTTCTCTGATTATTATGTTGAACCGACCCGGGTTGGTTACATTACAATATCATACAATGATATCCTTGTTATTTCCTTGCAAAGAGGGATACCTGCAAAACAGGGTTTCCAGATCGTTCGGCTAAATTTCCTCTGTCGAAATTTAAAAAAATACCTCAAATCAGTACCTCGAAAAATATTTCAAGAAAATGCATTTTTTATTTTAGTAGATTATGATTTGTTATTCCGGGATTATAATAAATTTTTCTTGACTAAACTATTTTTTGGGATATAATAAAATAAATATTTCCCATAAATAAATACATACCTAAAGAACTAGAAAATATTTCTAGCTCAAATAAAAGAAAGAACTTATTAAGAATAATCAACAGTGAAAACAAGGTTAAGAATATAATATTTCTTTAAATGGTATATTATTTAACTTAACTGTTTGACCTAATAGTACATTCTGTGAGTCGGAAAAAAACCCGGAAAATGGTCAGTATTTTAGAATGCTACCAAACCACCTCCCCCCCTCGGTTTTCGAGGATGCTGAGCACGATGGAAGGGGTTAAAATTCTTTTTGAGTGTGGCAACCCTCCGAAAACGGTCAAAAACCACCCCCAAACGGGCGAATTGAGCGTTTCTCGTTATCAAAGAAGAAATCCGCGTCATCCCCCGTTTTCTCCTGATGAAGGAAGAAACCCGCGTCATCCCCCGTTTTCGATGATGCCGGAAACGATGGCGGTGCTGTCACTCATCCCCGACTTGACCCCACCCCCTCAACGGCCAAGAACCACCCTCGACGGGGTTGAAAAACGAGTTTCTTTTGATGAACGAGAAAATCCGCGTCATGTACCGTTTTCGAGGAAGCTGAACAAGAAAAAAATATTAGCAACTCAGCTCGAGCGAGCATCTGTAACGGACAAAAGCTCTACATATTATTTTTTTTTAAATTTATAGCAATCATAGATTATTAATTTAGTATTATTATATTTTAGCAGGTGCCCGTTTTTTCCTGAAGAGTCCTGCAATTACATCTGGTATGTAATCAATTATCTCTACAAACTGATTCTTTATCTTCGATCCCTTACCTGATTTAATAAAATGTTGCATCAAATGGATAGTTTAGATCTGTTGGAGGGGTACGCGGGTGTCGAGCTGAGTTGCTCATATTTTTTTCCTGTTCGGCATCATCGAAAACGGGGGATGAAGCGGGTTTCTCCCTTCATCAGGAGAAAAGCAATTTTCCCGTTTTAGGGTGGGTTTTAGCCGTTTTCGAGGGGTTGCCCCACTCAAAAAGAATTTTAACCGCCATCGTGCTCAGCATCCTCGAAAACGGGAGGGGAAAGTTGGTTTGGTAGGGTTCTAAAATACTTCCATATTCGTCCGACTCACAGAATGTACTATAAAATCCCCTGTTATTCCCCAGGTGAATATTTTTCCCCATAATAAATCCCCAGGAACAAATAACCCTAAAAAATAAAATATGCAACTCTGCTGCAAACTTAGCAATTAAAAATTTCAAATATGAAGAATGTTATGCAAATAGGGGAGAAGACGATCCTCCATCAACAAAAAGTTATACTTAATAAATTAAATAGAGGAATAAAATTTAAAAAATAAAAGGATTAATTTTTTAATACTAGACTCCAATAGAAACCAAATAAGCAGCACCAATATAGATACTGGTGTTTGTTGGTAGTTCACCTACAAGAGCTCTAAACTGATATCTAAACTGATCTAAACTGATATCTAATATGCATAAAAGTTGGGAATGCAAACATATTTCGAGTAATAAAAAACAATATACATGGTAATGGAAGATACACAACAAAATGTAGAAGACTATGCATATCTACTTCAGAGCAAAAAAATTTACTCAACAACATACTCGAGTTTTGAGAAAACGCTTATCCACTCCTATAATAGCACTTCCAATAAAAACTAATAGCGCTGTTTTTTTTTGTGAATGTGTATGGTCTTAGAAGCGTTGTGTATTTATAAATACCGTATTTATAAATAATATTATTTATGAAGGAGGTCATTCAGTCATTGTGATAAGATAGAACACTATACTAAATGCAATTGAAGATCGTGAATGTTCTGTTTACTGAATTGGGGAAAATTAAATCACAGGGAAGTCCAATGCTGTATATGTTTCACAGAATCCCAGTTGAAAAGTGAGTATTTAAGTGTCTTGTAACGTGTTGCAATGAACAGTTGATTTATTTATTTGTTTTAAACATGAAGTATTTCACAGTAAGTTGTTTAATTTTGTCGTTTTTATTTTGCGCCACGATGTGTGCACCAGCAGAATTTGGCGATGAAATGTTGGATCAAAATTTAGGTATGTTACTTATATTTCGCTGTCTCGAATTTGAGATTTTTTACACAAACATTTTTAGACGGATAGCATAATTCTTAAAATTATCCATAAATAATATATATATACATATATATATATATATATATATATATATATATATATATATATATATATATATATATATATATATATATATATATACATATATATATATATATATATATATATATATATATATATTTTTTTTGGAGGGTTTATCTTGGGATAGTAGCAATAAAACGACTGATTAGGTTACTTGACGTTTCGGTCCCTTTCTTGGGCCTTTTTCAAAAGAGTATTTTATTTTGTGACATATTTGACACAGGTAAATATGAATTATATATAGTCATATTTACCTGTGTCAAATATGTCACAAAATAAAATACTCTTTTGAAAAAGGCCCAAGAAAGGGACCGAAACGTCAAGTAACCTAATCAGTCGTTTTATTGCTACTATCCCAAGATAAACCCTCCAAAAAAAATATATAAAGATAGCAAAGAAATTAGAAGATATAAATATATATATATATATATATATATATATATATATATATATATATATATATATATATATATATATATATATATATATATATATATATATATATATATATATATATATATATATATATATATATATATATATATATATATATATATATATATATATATATATATATATATATATATATATATATATATATATATATATATATATATATATATATATATATATATATATATATATATATATATATATATATATATATATATATATATATATATATATATATATATATATATATATATATATATATATATATATATATATATATATATATATATATATATATATATATATATATATATATATATATACATATATATATATATATCAGCAATAAGAATTATATATTGTCCCATTTTAATTTATCAGGCTGATTAAAAATTTGGTTTGATTTAGTTAGCTTCCAAAATTGAATTTTTCAAAATTTCGGGAAATTTTCTCTCGCGAATGGTGAGTTTCTGAGAAATATCCAAAGAGACGAAAAAAGGTTCTTAGAATTCCGCATAGAATCTACACGTTTATTTATTTGAAAATTTGAAAATTTAAATTTTGGAAGATAAAAGTCAAATCAATTTACATTTTAAAAAAAGTATCAGACAAAAGTGGTCTATTTTATTTCATGGGAAAATTCGCTGCATATAACACCTCGATTCCCATTATTGCGTAACATCGTTGAGTTTTATCATTCAACGACTAATCTGGTGCTGTCTATTTTTTCAGAACTCAGGAGAGTAAAGAGGTTTACTTGTGACGTTCTCAGTGTTGAAGCAAAAGGAGTTAAACTCAATGATGCAGCATGTGCCATTCACTGTCTTTTCCGGAAACGTAGAGGAGGCCACTGCAACTCCCGACGAGTGTGCGTTTGTCGATAAATATAAATATATGTATATAATGCATATATTATATACCTTCCTATATAAATTTCGAATTCTAGCTCAATGGTATTTGCTTAATTTACCATATTTTTAAAAGTAATCTGCTACATGATCTGGAAAATGTGTCAGTTTGCATTATTTATTTGACGATCTAAATTTTGCCAACAACATTATTATTTATTGACTGATGGGCATTTATTGACAAATTAATGTTAAGATAATTGTTACTATTAATATTGAATAGTTGTCTGTATTCACATTTTTTATTGTTAAATAGGCATTTTTAAGGCATGTTATTATTTTGTGTATACGGTTATTATATTTTTCATAAATTGTGTTTCAACCACAGTATTTATTTTGAGTTGACGCCGTTAATGCAATTGACAGATTAGTTTATTTTTATCTTATGCTACCTAAAAGTTATTTATTTTTGGAATTTTGATAATGATTTTTGAATAATGTTTTGTCACTGTTTACGTTTTTACGTTTCTTTTTCATATTAAAGATTATCTAAATATGAAAACTTAGAACAAATACTTTTACTTTAGGAACCTGTTAATTACATAAAGTGAATTCATAAATAATACATACGAACAAATAACAAATAAGTAATAGATATGTAATTTTCAAAGAAAGAATCCTTAAAACAGCTATAAATTAGTATATTAATTTTTTTATGTGTATGATCATATAGATATCAAAATTTTGAATAAATACTTTTTAATAATTACCTAATAATGATAATAATAATAAATAATAAACCTAAAATAATTACATTAAATAAAAATAATTGTTGGGTGTAAAAATTTGAATATGCAGTCTATGGAATGGATACATTCAACAACACCTCTAATACAAGGACAAAGTGCTGTCTCGTGACGTAACCGTCCGGAGGCCTACGAGATACTTATGTTATTACGGGCTTTATGTAGTTATTTATGTAGGTATGTCTGAAATCGTTTTAATGTAGTTTTGGAGATCAATAAAAAGATCAAACTAAACAAAGATATTACAACATAAATCTATCGGAGTCTATGAAAAACACAGGTAAAGAATAATTTAAATGGTTAACTGTTTCGAAATACAGTCAAGATTACATGTGTCAAATTATTAGAGTCTAGATGGTTAACTGATGTCTATTTTTTTGCATTCTTAGATGACAAGATGTCATAACGCCAATAAACTATATCGAGTACGTAATGCATTATGCAATTCATCATTGAATTTTTGGATTGACTTTTTGGAAGTTATACAATTACCTAGATACCTACCTACCAATTACTTAGGGCAAAATTATAGATCCACGATTTCGTAAATATCTATATACATGAGGACTAATTGTATATAAAATTGAACAAAAAACCATAGTGGTAGTGGAATATCTATAACGTTCTTTTGATAATGTTCGCAATTTAAGTTGATCAGAAATAAATTTAATTCCTTGTGAAACATTTTCGTCCTCTATTTTTAAGTTTTTAAGTACATTGGACATAAAGTTCAAAACATGGTTAAGCTTTGACATGTCTGTATTATTTTCTTGATGATTATCAAGATTGTCATAATCAGGAGAGTTGTCATGTTTGGTATCCTCGTTAGTGTCTAACGAAAGAGTCATCATCGAACTGTCAATCGTATCAAGTAAATTTCTTATTTCGTCCAGATTACTCGACAAGAAAGGCGTTTTTATATTATTTACTTCAACACTTAATAATTGTCCATATAAATATGTATTTTACTTGTAAGTTATCGGCAATTACAACAGCCCAAGTAATTGAAGGCCCCGGGGAGTGTTCTACTTTGAATATGGTCAAGCCATTTTGATCAGTAATGGTAAACCACCCCTCACCCAAATTAAAACCCTGAAATAATTGCTTGAGTTCCTCAAAAGTTGTATAACACGTGAGTTTCTTATGTCTTAAATATTCATGTTTACTTTCTTCAATCGCTTGTTGAAAATGTATTTCATGTAATTCTGTAAGTTTTTCGTCTTTGCTTTTTTGATACGATATTTTTTTTGATAAGTATTTGGGACAGTTCGGAAATTTACTTGGTACGCTAGTTTCTTTTAACCGGGGTAAAGCTAAAATAACTGAAACGATCTCACCAGTTTTTGTATACTGTTGGGAAATTTTGTAAATAAAATCTTCCTTTTCAAAGTGGCACTCACGCACTCGGAAATTGTCACTCGGTACAAAACTTTCATGGGGAAATGCAGAGAGCCATTTTCTTCGATTCTCTTCGTCTCTGGGATAACGAAACACCCGAACTTTTCTACTGGTTTCGTAATTTCCTTTACAACCGGGAACACAACACTTTTGGGGCATTATGATATAATACTGCAACAAATAAACAAATAAAAGATCAAGAACTAGGCAAGCGCGCGTGCAATAAGATTAACCCCTTTAGAGGGGTTATTGCTGGCGCGTGGCGGCGTCCTATACTAAAACCCAGAACAAAACATCGTTAACAGGGTTGCCAAATTACAATTGACACGAGAGTTGTTAGTTGCTTGCTTCTTAATGACTTTATGCGGCCAATTTGATTTGATAATTGACTAATGAGAAAGCTACTTTATTTTGTTTACATTCTAAATACAGTACAACATATAGGCAGAGAAGCGTCGTACTGGAACACATTCTGGCATCGCCGCTTCGACCGACCTAGACAAGCCTGTTGAATTAGCTTAGAGAGTATATTAGTCTCCATCTGGGTTAAGCCCCCAGAGCGTGACGTCACCATGATATTTAAAGTAAGCACTTTGTCCTTATTAGAGGGGTTATTGATACATTTCATAGATAGTTCTGATTTTTTTATATATGTTGTATGTGATGAAGTGGTATTGACAAATCCAAGTTGTTCCTTTGTTTCCATGTACTAACGGTAAAATGTGCTAAAATGAACTTGACATAACTTTAGCTCAGCCAATTTTTATCAAAAATTCTTTTGTAAATACAAGAAAACTCAATATGTGACAATATTTACAAGAAAGAAGCAGCCACCCGATGTAAATATAAAACTCAACAATGTCAACATAATATCAAACCCCACTTTAAAGTACCTAGGCCTAACGCTAGATGGATGATTCAGATTCAACGCACATATAAATAATATAATAAAACAGGCCATATACAGATATCGACAACTTTTTCACATACTAAAAAAATCCACCCCAAAAATAGGTACATTAATCCATAAAACCAATGAGGTATTATTAATCTATAAATCCTACATATGTCCAATTCTCACCTATTCCAGGTCCTCTCCGGTCTGGTATCTCTTAATCCCACACACAAAAGCAAATACCCAACAAAACACTCAAGAACAAGAAAGTCCAACAAAACAAAACACTTAGACTAGCCGCCAAAATAAGATTAAGCTCCCACAGAACTAACATCACACGTCACATCACAGGAATCTCTACAATAGATCAGTACATGGAAATTATAAACATGATCAATCCCCAGTTTTTTTTACACGGAACCACACATCACCAACCCCCCCCCCCTAAAACAACCCCTAATTCCAATACTCCCACAACCGCCAAGCTTCCTTAATTATATTTACTCCCTGACCACCGACACTATTACCACAACATATTAAAAGCAGAAGGAATAAAATAAAATAAGGAACAAAAAAATTAATTCGAATAAAATATTTTTAACAAAAAACAAAACACCGGTGTCCAGTGTCGGGTGTCGGAGTCGAATCGGTGCCATCCAAGGTTTACAAACGTATAACGAAGTAGCGTTGGCATATATCTCTAATTCTATTCGACTAAAAGTTTTATTTAGGTTTATTTGCAATTGTGGGGTCGCTTTAGGCAGTTGTATTGTAAGTGAACACGTTAGTTAACCTTGGCTGGCACCGACTCTTAAAATAACAATAATTGTGTATTATTGACCTAATAAATTGATTGCATTATAAGTAAGAATGAATAACTAACTGAATGAATAACTTTTTACTTTTTAGTGCAGTTTTTTTAGAATAGATTTTTTGAAGTCGTTTTTGTTGTTTGTTAAAAATATTTTATTCGAATTTAAATTGATTTATAAATGACTTCTGAGGTGACAAACATACAAAAAAAACATATATCGCATTGTGAATATCCTCCTGTTTTGACGTCTGTTAAGAAATAAAGCAAAAACTACACTAAACAATGTAAAAAAATCAAAAACTATAGGGACATAAAAACAATGATAAATATACAAAACAACTTAACCATTTTGGTGACAACGGTCACCATTTTTGACAGAAATTACGTCATATTTCTTTTTTGTGAACCAATGACTATACCTAAATCCACTCATGAATAACTTACACACAAAAATGTAAACAAATGTAAACAAAAAATTGAAATTTATAGTTTTTTGATTAGTTTTCTTGACTTAATTTAATGAAAAAGAGTGTCTTGAATTTCTCATTTGCAATTTCGAAAAATTTCGAAAGGAAATTCTCTACATACAGGATTTTCTACAAAACGACGTCATACTAATGCGGTCTATTATCAGAATGGCATAATTTCTAGTGTCTATTCCTTGCAATCGAGTTATTTTATCGAATATGAAATCTCCCTACAACGATGCTTATTAGGTATATGTAATAAAATAGCAACCATTTGTGGCATCAGACCTCGGCCGTAAAAAATGTAGAATATATTACACAGAAACTTCATGGGGAATTACAGGACAGAGAAGCTCCACTGGTAGTGGTAATTATACATTTTAATTATGAGCAAGCCCTCACGACAGTCGTGTCTTACCACAGTGCTGTCGAACCACTACGTGATTTAGACGACTATTGCACGTAATTACACCAGAGAACACAATCGAAATTGGGACTGAACAAATTTTGTCTTGCAATGTCTTCAAGAAAGTTTGCGAAACTCTGCTCTAATGATCTACTTTGTTTATGTTTACGCCTTCACTTAATTACTCGGGGTCTTTGCGTGAAGTTTGTAGTATGCACGATTATTATTCGTGATTAATTGAGAGGTTACAAATGGATGGAATGTCTGCTCTTGTGAGAACGCCGTACCATATGCTACTTAACAATGAGTTCGGTAAGAACATTTCATTGAAATCTTACGGTTTTTTTAAAATTTTTAATCAAGGGAGTAAATTTGACCAATCAAGCACACATTAGCCCAGAGCCGGATCTGACCGTAACGTGCAAGGGCAGGCGGGTCTCTTATATTGGATAGAAATCGAGAGTATGGTGTCTCCCTGGAAAATATTTGGTAAATAACTGCTTGATAAGCTTTTCTTTGCTTCTGACACTCAAAATAACGAAATATGCAGGTAGTTTCGTCATGAAACAATATGAGCCTAAAAGTGTAGGTACGTAGCCACATAAAATATAAAACAAAAACAACTTAAACACAAATTCTTGTACTTTAGATACCAATATATTCCTTCCGTTCCTTCTTTGAAGCCAAGTCTTTTATACTGCTATCACAGCCGATATTGTCCATGCTATGACTCTCTATGTTTAGCAACGGAGACGCATCAAATATGGTTCGCATTCGTTTCAATGCTGAAGATGATCTCTATGAAGCATTGGACAACGGAATTGTTAAATAAATTGTATGTAAGGTAACGAAGTTGTGGAATGTTGACCCAATGCATTGGGCTTGCTCAAACTTTTGGTAAAGTGTCTCTGAGTTGGTGTTATTGCAAAGTATTTGAAAATGTTGGAACTCGTCTTTTAAATTTGACGTTTCAAGTTTCAATATCTCCATAATGTTGTGCTGCGAGATATTCCATAGATTCATCGAGGATATCATCATTTATAAAAAAAACATTTAAAAGTGGATTGTACTTCAGAGTATGATTCGAGTCTCCTCGTTAATTCCTATGCGAAAGCAAATAATGCAAAATGCATTTTTATCATACTTCAAGTCAAAATATGAACACGAATATCAACTTTTTACTAATGGCGAAATTTCAACAAAATCAAAACTGTAAACGACCGACGCGACGTACGTTCATGCACAAACCAAAAAAAGTTTAATTTAGGTGACATTAATGTCATGAAATTAGGTGACATGTCATGATCTTTATGTCAAAACACTGTAGTAGAATGACAGATGAGCGCCATAAAAATTTTATTGTGCACTAGTGCCCAATAAAAAAATTTATTGACATGGCATTTTATAAAGAATTTTTTAGAGAACCAGTATTAAAGAAGTATTTTATAAAGAACCAGTTTTTGCATTAAATATAGTTCAATAAAGTTTTATTTTTTGCATGAACGTGGAAAAACATTATTAGTTGGAGCTGTCATTATTAATAATTAATTGGTTAGTTAATTTTCAATATTCATACTCTGGTAGTTCTTTTTTTTAATCCTATAACTGTTATGAAAATAAAAATGTTCGAAGATTCTTTCATTTGTCTTTTCTTATGTTATATTTTGTTTTTATATTTTCTTCCTCAAAGAAGTATAACATAAAAATATCGTCCATTACACGTCCAGAAGTATATTTTTCGGTTAATCCGGCACTGCATTAACCATTTCAATCACAAGCAGGCAAAGGAAAGAGTAGCCACAAATACATCAATCAAGGTTTTTACTTGCAAAAAAGTGTTGCTTAAATTATAAATCGGGCTTGCTTAAGCGTAAAAATTGAGCGTATGCGTATAAGCGTATGTCGCTTAGGGTAATTTATTGATTGATTGTAAGGCGTAGTAAATTACCTGCAAACTTTGTACTTAATGTGGAAAATAATCCCACCTGAGGAACGTTGCAGGGAATCGATTAATCTTGATTCTAATGGAAATCATTAAGTTCCCGCAATTATTTCTTATATAGAATTATCAAATTAATGCATTCAGCCCATTAATCTAGTGTAGCTTAAATGTACGTAGCGCCATAAATTAGTTCTTGGTAAGACGTAAACTTATATTAATAAAAAATGTTAACTGGACGTCTCCCAGTGGGACACCATCTTATAAAGAGAATCTTTTAAAATCAGCAGCAAATTGCAAATCTGCAGTAGTTATTACTATTCCAATAACTTAAACAAATTAAGTTTTAAAAATAATATATTAAAGTCATTAAGTAATTATAATAATGTAATACTTAATTAATTATAGTAAAAAATGCCAAGAATGTTTATCCAAACTTTTTACATATGAGTCCTCTGGTTTCAAAACCCGACAAATCCATTTTTAGGGAAAATTGAGTTTGATACGGCAATGGATTTGTCTTTGCCACTTCTACGATTTAGTTCTACTGGTATAATGCAAAACCCGGCATATACATATAATATTTGTATTTAAAATTTTGGGTTAGTATCAAAAAGCCGACAAATCCAAGCTGCGTTAGAATCAAAAGCCAGCAAATCCGAATTAGCCAATTACAGCCCTTGTTTGAAGTCACCCGACATTATAACATATTAATCATCTGTTTGTTTTGCCAGTACCATTTGAATACATTCATTTACCTAACGGTTTAGTCCGGTAACGATCTTTTTTAGTAATCAAATTAATTACTAAGCAGTACCTTAGTAGGTAACTAAGTCATTATCATAATAATAGTAATGGAGTGTGCTGAATTTCCTAAGCCAGTTACACCCGAATTGGCGCGAAAACGTGTTTCCCGACCAAATATTTGGAAACGAGCTGTACAGAAGGAAGAGAGGTAAGAAGCAACATTTTTTTTGTAAAAAATACATACTATACAAGATTTAATTCTTTTTAGATATAAACCTAAAGCATTACCTTCATATCCATCTTGTAAACATGCTACAAAGTCTTATAGATGTAGTACACTGTTGATGCGCGATGTGAGAGAGTTTCATCAAAATTTTTATTCGCATAAGGATAAAATAGGCCAGGATAACTTTATTATTAAACATTGCAAAACTAGTGATATAAAACGCAGAGGGCGTACAGGAAATCAGTTGTATAAAAAAAACTTTTCTATAAAGTATAATATTGGTCTTGCTGTTTCGACAAAAATGATACCCGTATGCCAAAAATCATTTCTAGATATTCTGAAAATTAAGAAAGATCGCGTGCTCGGTGTACTCAAAAGATTTCATGACAAACGACTAATGGCTCAAGAAAAGAGAGGGGGTGATCGAAAAACAATGAAATATGCTGAGAGAAAAAAATGTGTAATGAAATTTATTGAAAAATTTAAAACCGTTGAGTCGCATTATTGCAGAAATAGGTCTTGCCGCATGTACTTGCCCTCTGATTTAAATATATCGAAAATGTGGCGTTATTACTGTAACGAGGTGGAAGTCGATCCGTCGTTTATTCTGGTAAAAAAAAGTTATTTTCGACATATATTTAATACCTGCTATAATATTGGATTTGGTTCTCCCAGAACAGATGTGTGTTCTACTTGTCTTCAATTACAGGAAAAAATCAAAATAGAAAAAAACGAGCAACTCAAAAAAAATCTTATGACTGAGCGCCATGTGCATAAATTAAGAGCTAAAGCTTTCTTTGACTCATTGAGAGAAGAAAGGCAAGGCCTTAAAACGATATCGTTTGATTGTCAAAAAAATCAGGCAATGCCAAGGATTCCTGACCAGTCAGTTTATTATAGTAGACAGCTATACACATATAATTTTGCTGCCGTGACAGGGTCATCGCATGCACCGTTGTCAAATGATAATGTATTTTTATATACGTGGACTGAGGATCAACACCCTAAAGGAGCCAATCAAATTGCCAGTGCAATTTTTCACAAACTTTGTAGCACCAACCTAGATGCAATAGACACTGTTCGCCTTATTGCCGATGGCTGTGGCGGCCAAAATAAAAATTCTATAATGATAACGATGTGTATTAAATGGCTTAGTGTGGATGCTCCTCAATGTGTCAAAAAGTTAGAGCTCATATTCCCCGTAGCTGGCCATTCATATATTCCCCCAGATAGGGTTTTTGGACAAATTGAGAAGGTTATCAAAAAAAAAGATACTATCGTTTCTCCCGAGGAGTTTATTGAAATATTTGAAGACCATGGAAAAGTTTTTATATTGGGTCAGCATGTGGAGGTGTTCGACTGGAAGAAAGATAGTAAAAATTGTATAAAGCCTCCTGCACAATGGCACTTCCGATTCAACATGAGTAAAAGATTTATACTCAATAACATCATGCAAAGTCGATTATCCAGTGGTGTAAGTCCTAACAAAGAAAAGCTAAAGGATGTAAAAGTTCTATTGGAGAAGCACTGGGGTAAAGACTGGCATACATTAGAAGATCTGAAATATTATAGTCAAGTTTTGGACAAATACTATGATACCCCAGTTGACGCTACTACAGAGGAACTCGAAAATGAGATTTTATGTGAACCATTTGAAGAAATTCCCGACTTAGTTGTCTGATCCCTATTTTATGTAAAAAAATATTTTATGTATTAAAACTTATTTTTAATGATCAGATGTTAATAATAAAACTTAAAAAAAAACATTTTTTTTTATTATGGAGGGGAAAGTGTGAAAAATTTAAGAAAATTAGTTGCAAAACTCGATAAATCCAAAAGTCAATATCAAAACCCGACAACTGCCATTAGATTATTTAAATTGTGACGTTATTAATGCCATTTTGGGTACAACAATCTAGGTTTTTAACTAACCAGTCTAACCTTTATATAATTTCAAAACATTTTGAAAATTGGATGATGAGAAAATGCCGTAACAGTTTTTTGCGATTTCCCAACATTTGACCTAAATGGATTTGTCGGGTTTTGAAACCAGAGGACTCATATACATACTCGTATATTATGGAACAGATCACATAGTATATTATACGAGTTTGTATGTAGTACCAGATCTTACCGCGTCTACTTGATTAAAAGTTACCAGAAAAATCAATTAACAATGATAGTAAATTCGACATATCATATTATGATTTATTCAATATCAAAAACTATTAAACTATAATCTAATTATAAATAAATATGTATTAGAGCATCTTCGAAAAGAGGGGGACGAGGCTTTTAATGGGGAAGCAGGATCCATAGGTCAAACGTACGCCAAGACAAAGTATTAAACGTCAAGAGTGAAAATAAAAGGTAAATACCAGCTCAAAGATAGGAAAATTAATATGTGATGTATTTAAAATAGTAATCCTTAGTGAAAATATAAAAAGTATAAATATTAAAACAATGTGACGGTTAACACATAACTGCAATATGTAAGGATACACTGGTAACTAAGGAAGTGTCTTTGTTTTTGAGAAAAGTACTTACTTTCTTAACTACAAATACTATAAATTGTTGTGTCAGTTAATGAAAGGCAATCAAGGCGGTCGCCACGTATAATTTTTCTGTAAGAAAATTAAGTAATTCTTTGATAATATAACTTATAAATTATTAATTATTATAAATTGTGCACGATAGTAATTACACGTGTTTCCATGATATTATGTAAAGAAAATAAGTGAATTTAAGTGATGGGTTATCCAAGTCGTAATAGAAGGTCTAGGCAGTTTCCTAGATATTTCTACAACAGTTTTCGTCATCTCCTTGATAAAGATTTTAAAGCAGTACGTAACCAACAAGTGAGTAAATATCTAAGAAGTTCCTGTAGTTATACGAGGAATTGTTTCTGATTTTTGCCGTTAGAGTGGGTCTCGAAGCAGTTCATACAGCGAGGACGCCGTTACAGTTTCCATAGCGAGGAAACCATTGCAGTTTCATCACACCACCAATAGAGGTCAACACATAAGTGCGGCAGTGATGTGCGCGAGTGTTTGTTTACAAATGGATTAACTTTGTATCTAGGTAATAACAAACCACAACTTATATGTCTCATATTTGTAAAATATATAACAATATTGCTTCTTTATATATAGATATATCAGTGTTATTGATTCACCATAACGTATAAATATATTTAAAATAAATAAATAAAATATTTTAAATAAATGTCATAGTTAAATGCAAACCATTCTTTTTTTCTTCTAAAATAAATTCATTAACAGTAAAAAAAAATTACATATTAAGACAATCTTTGAAAATTTATAACTACGAATAAATATAAATTTTCATGAGCTTCCATTAAAGTCTTAAAAGTATATGATACTATTTTGAATACTTATTAAGCCTATTTTGAACTCCCTTTGAGGTAATGTCTACATGCTTTAATTTAAATTTATGTATAAGAAAACTAAAAATGTTTTTCATTTTGTCTACATATAAAGTTGGTCTATATTCATAAAAATATCAAAAATAATTGTTCATTGTGTTCATTGGTTCAAATTTGAATTTGAACTAATTTTCGCCCAACGTCTTCTAAGGTGTCGAATATATTACGTACATCTTGCAATTTTCTACTAAGTTGATCCCAGAGGTTTTACTCGCCCCCAAATAATGTTGCATTGGAGAAATTGTACTCGTTACCGTTCATTGGGACGTCTATCCATACGGAGACGTCTATTATTATTATAAAGACGGAAATGGGACTCATCTGTAAATAATACACGTTCCCATTGAGCCAGGGTCCAGAAAACATGCTCTGTGGAAAAATTTAGCCTTGCCCTCCGGTGATTTCTATTTAAAGCTAGACGTCGAGCAGCAATTCTTGGTCTCAAATTACATGTTTTAAGTTACTATCTAATGGTTTTCCCACTTATTTATATGCAAATTTCGCGTTGTTACAAAACTTTGTCACATTGTTGAGTGTGTCAAATATCGCGGTCATTAATGCGGGTTGTTATTGGATTTCTTCCTTGTCCCGGTGTGTGTATATAGTTCCAGCTGTATCACTCTTAAGGTTGGGATTTTTTAGATGCATTTAAAAGTATTGGAAAAAATACGGCTATTATCACATCATTTTTTTTTGACGTTCTTCCTTTTAAGAAATGCGATCTTTTCGTAAAATTCCTGGGGGGCGAAGACCGAGAGCTCCCCCACGGGCTGCCACTGCCCCACATCCCATTATGCCACTACCGCCTATAAAATGCACTAGTAAATCACAAACGAGATTATCAGGCAACTAACCCGAGAGAATATAAAATCATCCCGATAGCGGGTAAGTATATTTGAAATTCTGCTCACCACAATTCAAATTCAAGTAAAAGTTACAGACAAGAATGTGGAGGTTATACGTACTCGTATATCTTGATATCATAAATTTTCAATGCGTTCATGTAAAAACACACTACATAAATACTTAACAACTTCCTCGTGAAGAAATGTAGTGCACAGAATTTAACATTAAACATAGAGCAGAACAAAGATCGCAAAAACGGAGAGAGAAAAAATGTTCACGCAAGCCTTTGTAAATGTCAAATACAACAGGAGGCTGTGGTTTTCCTCGTGGATTGTTCCCCAAGATTAATATTATCGTTATTAAACATGTGGCTTACCACAAATCTATCGGGGCATTTATTGAAAGCTTATTTATACCTATGCGATATTGATGATATTCCTACGAATATGATTTATCTAAATAATTTCTTATACAGGATCATGGTAACCCTTTTCTCCTTTAGTTTTGATATAATTTATTTATATTTGGGATATCCCATACATATAATAAGCGGCACTTTTTAATCACATAATTGCTATTTCAAACATCGATATTCTTTATAATTTAATTTTTAGTTTTCGATATGTTCTAAATCGATATGTTTCGATATGTTCTAAATGACGAGTTAGTACGGGTGTCAAAGGTTTTGATTTGGACCTTGGGCAGAATCCGCTGAAATAGGGCTTAAATGAAAGGTCTTGACGTATATAGTAAGCCATTAAAAAAGTTACAATGACCGAGATACGCGTCATGATATATTATTGCAAAATATTTTTGAAAACGTCACTTTTTTCACTTTTCTCTCAATTATGAAAAACATAATGATTTTAGAGAAAAAAGTTTCGGACAAAAGTTGTTCAGCGGATGGTTTTACGTAACGATTAAGTATTTACAATAATCGCAAAAACTTGTTCGCTGCGATATTTAGTTCCAAAATAAAAAAAAACGCGAAAAAAGTAAAATACGCGTGTACAAATTATTGCAATCGGTAGGTAAAAACAGTATCTTTGAGCACGC
>CAXKVY010000621.1:0-85000 GCA_964058915.1 Tetropium fuscum
AGCATTTTCTCTAGGTACATTTTCAGGTAGCTCTATGGAAAGGGCAACGGTAACTACCTTGCTTGAATATGATATTTGAAAATAACTCTGGTAACCAATTTCTAAAATAAAAATATTAATCACTAATTTCATAACTGTGCATAACATGTAACTTACCACTGAATATACCAGATTCTATATTAGCGTCTTCTTCATCGGTCTGAACTTGAATAGTGCCATTAACTTGGAAGTTAGCTTTTCCGTCGATAATTTCATAGCTAGCAGTATACAGCGTTTGAGTAAACTCTATGTCACGTCCAGTAACTGCCACTGGTAAGTTTATGACTAGAGTAGCATAACTTGAGCTGCTATCAACTGTTGCCACTAGCGTCATCACTAAGCTTACTTGACTGTCCAAAATCTCTGACGGTATTGCTGATTGTACAGACACTATATAATTGTCTCCTTCTTGGCTAATTCTGAAATAGCCGGAGTATTCGTTACCTAGAATCAAATATAAATTCCACTGATAAGAGTTGCAGCTTGTCATCGAGTTATGTGTTATGTCATTAGTTTAAACAATTTGTTAACTAATCCAATTTTTTTAATTTGGAAAACAAAAACTTGTTTCTCATGTAATTATACCACTTAGATTAATCTCAACAAAAAAATATTTAATTTATTACATATATGTATCTGAAGGAAGTCATAGGGGAAATTAGTAAATGATAAATATGTATAGACGTATAGCCATTTGCATTTGCATTTTTTTATTTAACGACCAGTAAAAGACCAATAAAAGTTTTTCAGTTTTCCGCTTATAGAATTTTTCCATTGCGTTATAGAGAAAAGTTGTATTAGTGGAGGTTGTAGGTATTAAAACGGCCTCTAATTTTATGCGTTGAAATCAATAAATAAATTATCGAGATAATGGCGAAAAAGCTTCCCTTTTGCACTATTATATAAATGTTAAGAACTTTTGCAATAATGGCCATAAGTAACATATAACACATTGGTGACGAGTCTGTTATGGGTCTTTATAAGTGTACAAATTTTCAGCCAGATAGGTGAGATAGCTAAGAATAATCGCATTTTTTGTTTATCCCAGAGAGCGTTTAAACAATGGTCATCAGCAAGATAATGGATCTAGATATGCTCCACAAAGTGAAATAACTTCGTAAAAGGTTGAAATTCAAGTTGTTGAAAAACAATCTATTTGTTCAAAAAATTGTTGTTAAAAAGTCCATTTAAAAGTTTATTTTTTATGACCAATGCCTGTAATTAGCCTCATTGAAAAGCTGGTTCAACAACACGTAATTAAATAAATATAACCATTTACGACCAATAGCAGCCAAGATCCAAGATACCAACTTTTTTTTTAATCATCTATAATTTTTGTTAACATTAAGTTTAAATTTTCACAGATTTTCAATGATAACCCATATTTTATGATTCAATTGATAAGTATACAATTTATGCAATTAATATGAAGTCCTAGCCATTTAAAGTAAAAGTACTTTTGCAAGTACGCCGTGTTGACGGCCCGACCTCCGTTTGCGCGTGCAAGTTTTTGAGATAGAAATTTCAAATTGAATTGCGTATTAAAATTTTATTTAAAATTTCTCGGCTTCTATACAATGAAGAACCATATTTTTGTATTCAGAGTAACTAGACGAAATATTAACACTGCCTAATTTTCATTCCATTGGAAAATAGGGATATGCCGGAAAAATCTACATGTTTTATTATCTATACTTTATTTATATCGTGTATACCATATCGTGTATATCGTGTATATGTTGCAATAAATCTTTTACTTTTACTATTTTGTTGTTAACAATTTACTTTTTATAATTTAAGTATTTTATAAATTAATGAAGCTGCGATTTGTTGTACATAATAAAATATATACCTTACCACGGCGCTCTTGCAAAAGTACCTTCACTTTTGAGGGCTACGAATTCGTACTCATTGCAAAAAAAAATCAACTGAATCATAAAATATAGGTCAACATTGAAAATCTGTGAAAATTCTAACTCGTTTATAAAATAACAAACGGTTTTTTTAAAAAGGTTGTCATTTTAGCTATTATTTGACGTAGAGGGTTAATTTTTTTAAATACATATTCTTTCACCAGCGTTTTACAAGTAGAGTTTACAATTGTAAGCATATATTATAAAAAATATTAGTTATTCTATTTGTTTATCAGCAAAAAATACCAACCTTTTAAATGGACTTTTTAACAACAATATTTTGTACAAATTGTTTACTTTTTCAACTTACCTTGCAGTTCAAGCTTTTAAATCCACGCCACTTTGTTAAACATTTCGAAATCCATTATTTTGCTCATGGCGTTACATAAGTTACGTACACAATTTACGTAACTTATTTAAATTACCGAAAACGCCGAAAACTGAATTTTCGGAGTTATATCCATCTGGCAACCGATATCCAAATCTGGCAGTACGCCCGTATTTATCCGTATCTGTATTTATCATTTACTAACCCTCCCCTATGATGCACAACCTTAAGTTATCTGTAATACATTTTTGCGTGAAATGAAAAATTTTTTCATACATAGACTGGACTAATTCACATAACAAACAAGTTTTTAGATATCCTTCCCATCGTTGCAATAAATTTTGCAGTAAATAAAGGTTACAATCTCTCACCTTTATTCGGTGTACTTACATATATAGTACCCGTCATAAATAATTCATGTTCGTATAAAAAGTGACTTCTTTTTGTTTGGATCCGCCGACTGCTCAAGATATGGGTTTATTCCATCGGATTATTGCCTCGTCCTAAGTAAACAGACCGAACCAGGGTCGGGCTTGGTGTTTCTGAGAAGGAGTGTAAGTAGCAGCATCCACACGCACATGTAGGTATAATCTTTATTACATTAAAATAAAGCTCCTATTTTATTAATTGTTATTATTTCCTATTTTATTAATTGTTATTAGTACTGGTGGTATCTTTGTCGGACCCACACTAAGCAAATCAGTTTTTATACGAATACGAATTACTTCTTACGGATACTATACTTGCATTGTTTTAAATTCCTGCCCCATAAATATATCTTTCATAATTAGCCAAGGCCCAATATATGTATATATATATATATATATATATATATATATATATATATATATATATATATATATATATATATATATATATATTTTGTGAAAAGTAATCTTGGGTTTGTAGCATTTCATTACATAGAAATAAGCAACTAGACGAATAAGAAAGAAAACACACTTACCAGTACTATATCTGGACACACATACGGAAATGAATCACTATGCATATGAAAACGAACCACTTAGAAGTTGTACAAGTTCTTTCACCTTTCTTGAGGATCTTCAGAGCAGTATACGATTTATTTCATTGATCATTCATACTTGAATTTAAATTACCAATACACCAACACTTGCAGTGACGTTTTATGACATTAGTTTTTGACGGAACTCATTCTTAGAATACACAAACCTAGTCTACTATTTATATTTGTTCTATTTGAACATATTATATATAAAAGCATTAGGCATACAGTTATCCAGAAGATGTTAAACTTTAAAATGCATAATGTATTTATGCATTTTAAAGTTTAACATCTTCTGGATAACTGTATGCCTAATGCTTTTATATATAATATGTTCAAATAGAACAAATATAAATAGTAGACTAGGTTTGTGTATTCTAAGAATGAGTTCCGTCAAAAACTAATGTCATAAAACGTCACTGCAAGTGTTGGTGTATTGGTAATTTAAATTCAAGTATGAATGATCAATGAAATAAATCGTATACTGCTCTGAAGATCCTCAAGAAAGGTGAAAGAACTTGTACAACTTCTAAGTGGTTCGTTTTCATATGCATAGTGATTCATTTCCGTATGTGTGTCCAGATATAGTACTGGTAAGTGTGTTTTCTTTCTTATTCGTCTAGTTGCTTATTTCTATGTAATGAAATGCTACAAACCCAAGATTACTTTTCACAAAATAAATATGAATAGCAAAGAATTTCAAAGCTAATATATATATATATATATATATATATATATATATATATATATATATATATATATATATATATATATATATATATATATATATATATATATATATATATATATATATATATATATATACAGGGTGTCCCATTTGTATTCTGTAAGACTTCAGGAAAAGATCCGATATATTTCTAATCAGGGTTTTCGCGATCAATCCATTTGTTAGGATAATACTCATTAAGCCAACTTATTACTGCCCTTCCTGAGTGGGCTGTAATTTTCTTTAAAATTAATTGAATGAAATCCAATTTTTAAAAGAATGTGTAAACGAGTGTATCTTTGAAAATAAGGAATTCCGAATTTAGTCCTAAGGACATTTCTTGTAGGAAATTTAATTCTCTATAAAATGCTGCCTTCAGAAATTATTATTTAAAAAAATATCTTTAAACGACGCTTCTATTCAAACTTACTGAATAGCTGGTATTCAGTAAGTTTGAGTAAAAGCGTCGTTTTCCCATGTTAATTAAATGGGAAACAAACTCGGTTTGCGCCGTTCACGGGTTTGATCTAGGAAGCTGGATCTAGGATCTCTGTTTTGAAGAAATAAGTAAAGTTAACTGATCTGAGAGAAAATCTAAATTGGGTTTTCCATTTGTCATCACTGAAACTTTTTAATTTTTCAAGAATATTTATTACAAAATTAATATATTTTTTAATTTGTCAATTTGGTAATATATGATTTTGTAGATCATTGTTGTTATTCCCCTTGGTCATTACTATCGTCAATTCTGGTCGTATCGTTATTTAATGGCTCGTTTACCGGCAATTTTATCATAAGGCTATAGGTCCATAGTGTCAAGAAGTTGTCTTACTTGGTCCATACTATCGCATCAAAATGGTGTTTCTAATTTAGATCAAAAACTATCAAGAGAACATATATTTCCTCATCATACAAATATGTCTGTCAAATTTTTATCATTAATAATAACCACAATATACAATGACTAGCTGTATATTCAATTTTAAATATAATTATATTATTATCATTGTGAACTGAATGCCATTTGTTTGGGGAATTGATGGTTTTGAAACATTTAGAAATGCGCCTAATTTGGCGCTAACGTGGCCTGTTTATTACGATAAGATGCATATTTAAAATACCCAAGCAAAGACGTGTATTGAACAAATTCAGTCACTTGTAATAGATGTAATTGATCAAGCTCATTCAATTTCTGATCTTTACTTTTAAATGTCGCACATAAAAATTGTAGGAACAGAATTCCATTTCGATCATCATATAGGATCTTGTTCAGATATTTTTCAAATTGCTTTCGGTATGTTGCTCACATACTCCACTGTGTTTTCTGAGAACAAAGTTTTCTCAAAGAATGCTGTTTATCAGGTTTCGGTATCGTCTTTTGGAAGCCCGAAAATACAATCGTTTGATCCACTAAGATCCAAGGTAAACTATAAAATTATGAACATATTTTAAAATAAAGAAACATTTCGTAAATGAAAACAACCGAACAATTTGTGTTACTGGTTGAAGGGTGGATCAGGAATAGGGTGGTGTGGTGCACTGGTAGATAGGTAGGAGGTTCAGTTGTTAAATATATGAGTATACCACTTGTGACGACATCACGGGTATTAATACGCATTTAGGCTTTAGAAGGTATTGGTTAAGCTCATTTCAATTCTTTTTGAAATTTCCCCCAAAAAGGATTTTTCTAATTGCTTATTATTAAATGAATTATTCTATGCAGGGATTAAAAGTATTTAATTGTCGGCATTTGCGAAATCCGTATTTAAGTTTGGAAACTGATAGAAAAAGCTGCAGTGGGGAAATATAGATGTCGAAACGCGTCTGTAGATGTATTCTCGAAGTTTCTGTTTAGATATTTAGGGTTTTTAAAGATTAGTTTAGATAATATTTTTTTTGTATAAAAATGCATTTGTAATCAATTCATTATTTAGTAACGTTTATATGTATTCATCTGTTTACTTACTTTCTAGGGAAACTGTCAAATCAGAAGTACTCTGTCCCACAACTTCAATTTTGTCGTTCATCGTAACCGAAGTTTCAGCAATGCTGTAATTCGCTGTGTAGTGCACTTGCGAAAATTTAAGAAGAGAGTACAGATGAGATAACTCTAAAATTAAAGTTGACTCCCCGGTGTTGTCGTTGTCCGTTTCTCTTGCAATCATAGTTAGAACAAGTTCAGAAGTAGAGTTTAAAACCTCGTCTGGTAGGGGTTCAGCAATAGCGATTGTCCATTGTTTTGCAGATGAGTTGTAGTTTACATTGAAATAAGCATCATATGCTGCAAAATTTCAGTAATAAAAGAATTCTTAATTTGCTATTATGTTTCGAGAAGTGTGCTGGTGTTAGATGTAGTGAAGAATATCTGCGTGGAGTGTGCTGTGGTCTTTATGTTTATCGTTCAACATATAACAATATATGTCATGTATCTTTATTTATGTATACAAAATTGATACTTACAATCCAATACAACCGAAATATTCGTAAGATCTTTATTTATCACAGTAATCGAGTTATTTAAGACGATGCTGGGCATGTCATCATTCAACTCATATCTAGCAAAATAGTGCGCTAGGCTGAATTTAGGTGCAACTTTAACTTTCTCCAAGGGCAAATGTAAGACCAATGCAGCTTGACCGATATTGGTATCATTTCCTTCTTCCGTTGCTGTTAGGGTGAGCACAATATCAGGGGTAGTATTTAATATAGATTCAGTAAGTAGGGTTTTTACATTGAGTATCCATTTAGAGGTGCCAGTATCATAAATTATCTCAAAGTTATCCCTGTAAACTAAAAAAACATTTCTCTATGGTATCCAACATGGTTAAATAATGACTTACTGTCATCAAAATTTATTGCAACCTTAGTCAAATTAACTTTATTGACTATTTCAATAGAGTTTTCCAAATCAATTGTTCCATCAGTAATATATTCTCCTGAGTAATATATTCTAGAAAATTTGGGTGCTTCATCATTATTAACTAATGGAAGAGTTAATACTAGAGCCGCCTGTGCAATATTGCTACTATTTTCGGAAGCTATTACTGCCATAACCAGGTCGACCTTTGTGTTTAATACGGCCTCGTCCAAATTCTTAATTACATTCATGGTCCACACGTTACTTGACTTATCGTATGTTATTCTAAAGTTCTCAGCATAGTCTATAAAATGAACAGTCACGCATTGTAGCTATATGATCACGTTAAAAGCTGACTTACTGTCTATTCCTATTGAAACACCTGTCAAATCATCCCTATTTGTAATGTTGATTGGAGCATCGAAAGTAACAAATGCAGTCTCGCCAGAAATTTTGTAATTTGCCGTGTAATACGTTTTCGAGAACCTTGGAGATTCATCGGTGTTAAGCGATGGTAAGTTTAGATAAACCACTGAGCGACCCACCAGATCATTATTTGTATCTGTAGCTGTTAAAGCTATTACTATATCAGTTTTACTGAGTAAAATGGTATCTGAAAGCTCGTTAGTAACGTTCATGATCCAAATGTTGCTATCAGCATTATATACAATATTAAAGTTTTCTTGATAGTCTAAAATATAATTTATTAATGGAGTATTATTCATTCGCTGTTTTCATACTTACTGTCTACTGTAATAACAATTTTGCTTAAATCTTCCTTATTTGTAATATTAATAGGATGAGCGAACACAACGCTTGCTTGACCTTCAATAAGGGTGTAGGTAGCTTGATAATATGACTCTGAAAAAACTGGCGCCAATTCTCTTGCTGGCAATTTTAATACTAAAGCCGAACGACCGGAATTACTGTTATCTGTTTGAGTAGCTGTTAAAGTTATAACCAGATCTGTTTCTTTTATTAGAACACCTTCTTCAAGGGCATTCTTTATGTTTATTGTCCATATGTTTGCAGTGAAGTTTATTTCAAAGTTATTTGTATAATCTGTAAATGAAATGATAGGTATTCACCGAAAATACTTGTTATGTATATAATAATATGTGTGGTAGTTCTACTTACTATCCAAAGTAATGGTTACGGTAGATATATCATCTACATTTAGGAAATCAATAGCTCTTTCAAGCTGAAGGGTACCATTGCCATTCTTCGGATACTCTGCTATGTAATATGCTTCAGTAAACTCAGGGGCTTTATCAATGGCTGGCAGTTTTAAAACCAGAGCGGAGTAGCCCTCAATGTTCTTCCCTGTTTCAGTTGCAATCAGAGTCATGACAAGCTCTGCATTTTTGGCCACTATGTTTGTTTCAAGACTCTTTTTTATGTTGATATACCACATATCTGATTGATGTACGATTTCAAAATTTTCTGAATAATCTAAAAATGAGAACCACGAAGTATTTTATTTGCAATATTAGTGAAAACGATTTATAAAAACAATGCTTCACCAATGCTCTGATTTCAGTGCTGCATCTACTTACTATCCAAAGCTATCGTAACGGCGTTAGGATCACCCACGTTTGAGAATTGAATATTGTTTTCAAATGATATAGTTGTATCTTCATTGGTTGGATAATTAGCTAAATAGTAAGCTTTTGTAAACCTAGGAGCTGTTATATTTTCAGCCGCAGGCAGTTTTATAACTAGTGCTGCATAACCTTCCTTAGTGTTTCCACTTTCAGTCGCCGTTATTGTCATGATGAGATCTGCATTTGTGTTCAAGACTGAGTCTTCAAGACTATTATTAATGGTAATGTACCATCTATTTTCATCATACGAGATTTCGAAATTGCTTGCATAATCTGAAAAATGGTGCAATACTGCATTTTTGTCTAATAGTGTGCCGTGTATTATGCCACGGTAGTTTATTGAGTCGTAGTGTATGTGGTGGGTAGTCTTCTACTTACTATTCAAAGTTAACGTCAAAATTTTTGGATCATTTACATTTACGAATCCTATAGCATCTTCAAATTCAATTATTCCAGTGCCACTTTCCGGATATTCAGCCACATAATACGCCTTAGCAAATATCGGTGCCGTGTCGTTACTTGGAAGTTTTAAAACCAATGCTGATTCTGCTGTATTTGTGCTGCTATCAGTTGCGATCATAGTCATGACAAGTTCTGTATTGTTAGTCAATATACTTGCCTCGAGACTATCTGTTATGTTGATATACCATCTGTCTGAGCCTTGCGTGATTGCAAAATGATTTGCATAGTCTAAAAACATCATGCAGAGTAACATAACTTTTTAATGTGGAAAATCTGTGTAGTATATTTTCTTTTACTGTTTACTTCATATGTAGTGTTTGTGTTAGTTTCTGTCATTTTACTTACTCTCTAAACTTATTGTTAATGTTGCTGGATCTTCTACATTCAGGAATTTTAAAGGGTTTTCAAACTCTATAATTCCAGTTCCACCTTCTGGATACTTGGCCAAGTAATATGCATCCACAAATTTAATGCTTGTGTCATTTGCTGCTGGCAAATTCAGAACTAATGCAGAGTAATCAGTATTTTTGTATTCAGTTGATTTTGCAATCAACGTTATGACAAGTTCTGCATTTCTGCTAAGTGTGCCATCATCCAGCGGAGTTTTTATATTTATATACCATCTATTATTGTCGTATATTACTTCAAATTGATCTGTGTAAGCTAGAATGATGTAATAAGATATTACTTCCGTTTAAAATTTCTCTATAAGAAGAATGTTTTTGTTAACATGAAGCATGAAGTGGTATTACAGTTTCATTGTACATATGATAAATATTTTATGGCATAAAAGTTGCTGTGGGTGACTTAGTCAATGTTTTGTTTCATATTATGTGGTAATGATAATTCTGTTGGTATAGTGCTGTGCAGCTGTGTTGAGTGTTGAGGATGTGGTAGAATTGCTGAACATTTCTCTTAAAGAGTGATTCTTCTTTTAAAACAAATTAGGTCAAAACATCGGTTGGTAATGTGTAATTTAAATAGCTGTGATGTGTTCTGTTTTGAGAACCATTACAAGATTACTTACAATCTAATGTAATTTCCACAGTAGTTGGATCATCCACGTTGGTGAATTTAATAGGATTTTCGAACTCAATAATTTCAGTACCATCTTCTGGATATTTTGCTATATAATATGCATCTGTAAATTTAGGTACTGTTTCTCTTGTTGGTAGCTGTACTACTAGAGCTGATTTTCCTTGGTATGGATTACCAAGTTCAGTTGCAATTAAAGTCATCACTAATTCCTTGTAATCATATAAAATAGATTCTTGGAGTATATTTGTAATGTTTATGACCCACCTATTTTCTTCGTATGTAATCTCAAAATTGCTAGTATAATCTAAAATATTCAATTATACTCTTTACCACTACATAGTTTAATATTATTATATTATTATTACGCATAATTTAATTTAAAATGTTTTACAGTGGTATTAGAATTTATGTCAGGAGTTTGTAATGGAGTAATGCAGTTTGATATTCAATTTTGTAAGAGAAATATATGTTCAACGCTAAAGGAACTCAAGTACAGTGTGCCACTAAATCTTTTTCTTTAATTTAAAATCCAACTTATTTATACCTATAATACATTTTTTCTCTTTAGAGGCTGTCATAGCAGAATCACGTTTGGATATTTTTTATCAGTTACTGAAATTAAGTAGAGGATTCCATGGGGTCCGGGATATGCTTAAAACATCAACAAGCAACGGGAGGAACAGAAAGTGCAAACACCAGCGGCAAAATACCTTTTGCTGCTGGCTTTTAGTATTGATACAAAAAGATTTGTGACCGCACGGGACCACAACTTATCTGTCGGAAAATATCAAGACATATTTGGAAAAGTTCACCTACAAAGCCGTCAATATCAGAAGGTAAGTGAGAAGATGGAAACATAGAGTATATTAAAATACGTAATAATTTTATAATAACAGAAATAAAAATACACGCAGACCATAGAATGGAAATAAGAAATGATCTTCTTTCTTCAGATGGTCACACATACATGGCAATGGAATCTATATATCTATCCAAAAGATCCATAATAAATCGAACAGCAGAAAAACAAATTCCAGATCCTAAAAGAAAAAAGTAAAATAAAAGTGAGACATATTTATAGAATTCGAACTGACTGTAGTAGATGAGACGGAAATTCAAAAAATCACAAGATAATTTGCTAGTACGAGGAAGCACATGGAACAAATAATGTAAAAGTAAAATCTCAGAGACCTGAAACCATTGGAAGTAAGCTTAACTACAAAGAGAAATAATGTACACTTGTAGAGGCAAAAGAGCCACCACATAATAAAAAATCCTAAACATGCACCCAATCAAACAACAGATCCAGGTAAAGAAACCAGAAACCTTAGGTCAACAGCTAAGAAGAAAAATTTAGTTAAAGTAGTATCTCGAACTCAGATAAGGTATGAAAAACAACAACTATATAAATATAATAAATATAAATAACTCCAGTCAAATAGTAGTGGCATAGATCCAAGTTTGTAGCCTCAAAAGACCTGTGCTAAGATACCGCCCTACAGATTTTTTTCCAAAGAAGTGAAATTTTAAAATTTGGTCAACGTTGGGGCCCGAAATCGGGAAAAATCGTCATTTTACGGGTAAAGTCATAAGGAAAGATGTTGTGGCGAATATAATTAGCTTAAATTTAAGTACAGAACAACATCCGCCATAGGTCTGATAGTTTCCTCACAATCCAAAAAATGTCCAAGTATTACGTACTTATATTTTAATTTCTTCACGCTCTGCAAATTTACTTTATTTCTTTAACATTCAAATTTAAATTTCTTTGTTCTAAATAATTCACGTTTAATGACCTTGAAAAGCCCGTCGGTCGAGTTGGGTAAGGAAAATTTTAATTAAATTTCCAATAATAATAAATTAAGAATATTCGTTAACCGAATTCAATCGTAGAGATTTAGATATCCCCCAGGAATCAACTTGTTTCTTCACACCTTAACTGGGTGCGACAGCAGCTCTGCCCTTTTCTGATATGGAAAGAACAATCTGTGGAGCGCCATCTAGAAATATCCTTGACTCACCACCACAGCTGAAGTGTTCTTGCGTTGTTAACCTCGCCCGTTTGCCTCCAATGGAAGTTGGTGCAACATTCCACGTCTACTGAACTTACCACCAAGTTCAGAAGTGGTTGGGGATAGAAAAAGATCCCACTCAATGGGGATGGAAGAAGACAGATCAGGGGCTCATTCCAGCAATAACGATGAGCGAAGTGGCACCCCCTCCCTTCTGAAACTTCTACCATGCATGTGCAAGAAAGGCTGTAATGGAGGCAGCTGTACCTGCCTAATATCAGGCCTCAAATGCACGACACTTTGCAATTTTTTCTCCGGCGTCTCTTGCCAAAACATCGCCGTAATTCAGATTGCCGAAGGAGGAGAAGACGACGACTTCGACGATCGACTACATATTTTTCAAGCTGAATCCGACGATTTCGCATTACCCACGAACCGGGCAAAATGAACTCTTCTAACCCAACAATATCTCTTGTAAATATGCATATACATATATATCAATATATAAAAATTTTGCATTAATTACATTGTAAATATATTATTAATATGCTAAATAGCTATATATTTCTTGTGGATATAGGTACATGGGTTTTACTTTTTTGGAAAAAAATGCCAATTTTTGGAGCGCTGTATCTTGTTAACTATTATACCTACGGTTCTGGTCTCAAATTGTAGCAAATTTTATCTACTTTAATAACATAAAAACATGTTTTATGAACAAACCCATAATTTAGGAGGTGTAGTGAAAAAACCGAAAAATGTGCGAAAATTTCGAGGTTTTTCGAGTGCTACGAAGTTAGCACAGGCTTCCTTTTAGCATAGGTTACCCTTATTATTAAAGTTAATTATAAATTGCAATGAATGAAATCAAAAATATAAATCACAGTATCAGAAATACATTAAATGAAAATAAACTGCACTCAACAAACCACAACCAGGAATTACCAAACCAGAATTATAAAAGAATCATGGTTTCAAACTTGCCGTATATGATATTAATATCCTTAATTAGACCAAAACAAGAACATCAAGGAACAAAAGATCAGCTATTGACGTACTTGGTTCTCAACTAAACTATCGAGTAGTGTTACGAATATTATATAGAACTCCACATACGTTCAACACCAAACCAAATATATGATGAGATATAGAAGAGATGCCCTCAATATAAACCAAATCAGAATAGGAAAACGGAGCAACAAATAATTTAAATATTTGAGTCCAATGAACGCAAAACTATATGTCATAATATGACATAATATGTCTCACTAGCATGTATATAAGTGAACGATATTTGAAAGAAATATACTCATATAAATAATTTAGACGACTAAAGAACCACGAAATAAGATCTGGGGGGATAGAAATGTAATGTTAAATTCATAAAAGAGTAAAAGGCTGTAATGATTCGGATAAATACAGAGATCAAAATCAGAAGAGAAGATCCAATGAAAATAATTTTGTATTGGTAGTTTCCCAATTTTCTAAGATACATGTCTACTAATTGTTAGTTTAAGTAACTTATTTGGAAATTATTTTTGAAATTTCATGGGTAACTTGATTTATATTTTCTAATTTTAGTTAGTGGAAAAGTATATTTGTTTTTTTTTGTTTTAACGCTAATATATTTCTCATACATCATGCATTATGTATATATGAGGAGGTTACACATAATATATAGCTAACTGGATTGTTGATTAGTGTCGCGTTTATAATAATATTGTATAATAATGATGTTAATTCATTGTGAACTGCGTGCTCTTATTGTAGAATTTAGAATTGGTATATACTGTTGGTCATGTTTCTTCCATGCAGTAAGTATATATTTATCCCGTACTTACTATCTAAACTGATTATAAGATTTGTTAGATCTTCTACATTTGAAAATCCTATGGGAGTTTCAAATTCAATTAGCCCAGTACCATTTTCAGGGTATTCCGCTAAGTAGTAGGCGTCGAGAAATTTGGGAGCGGTACCATTTCCTGCTGTTGGTAATTTCAGCACGAACGCAGACTCTCCTGTGCCAGTCTTGCCAGTTGCAGTTGCTGTCAAAGTCATGACAAGCTCCACATTTTGTTCTAAAACTGCTTTGTCAAGGCTTTTTGTAATATTAATGTACCATGTATTGGCTTCATATATGATATTAAAATTAGTTGCATAATCTAAAAATTAAAAATTGTGTACCATTTTTGAAACGTAAATATGTGTTGATGGTAGTGTTTGCTGTAGATCTTAATAGTGAATATCTTCTTTATAATAAATTGTTATTGAACGTTAGAATAAAATTTAAAACTCACTATCCAAAGAAATTACTATATTTGTGGGATCGTCTCCATTCAAGAACGATATAGGTGTTTCAAATTCGATAACGCCAGTACCATCTGCTGGGTATGTCGCCAAATAATAAGCTGCTGAAAATTTAGGAGCGGTCTCGTTAACGATTGGTAATCGTAAAACTAGAGCTGACTCTCCTGCATTTGTACTACCCGCTCCAGTAGCAAAAAGTGTTATCACAATTTCAGGATCTTTAATTAACACGGCTTCTTCGAGACTCTTTATGATGTTTATATACCATCTACTCTCATTGTAGATAATACCGAAGTTATCTCGGTAATCTAAAATATTTATAGGTATTTAATATTAGCTGGGTTATTAGGTAGGTAGGTAGGTAGATACTATTTAAGAGTTCACCAGCAGGAACAATTTTTGTGTTTTATTATGTAGCTTATGTGGATATGTATGATCAGTTTAGCTTTCAGCTATTATCTTTAAATACATAGTGTCTGAAGCATTAAATTATTTATACTCCATCATATGCTTGTATATGTGGTTGCATACAACCTCGATGTATGTTAGTATTGTTAGTGTTATTTTGTCTGTGTACTTACTATCCAAACTAATTGTTATAGTTGTTGGATCATCTATATTCGAAAATTCTACTGGTGTTTCAAATTCAATGATGCCAGCTCCTTGTTCAGGGTAGTCCGCAAGATAATATGCTTCTGAAAACTTAGGTGCTGTGGCATTATTGGCAACTGGCAATTTTAGAACCAAAGCTGATTCTCCAAATCTTTCAATTCCTGTTTCAGATGCAATTAAAGTCATAACAATCTCGGTGTTTGTCTGCAGAACAGCCTGTTCAATGCCTTTTATTATCTTAATATACCACCTATTTAAATCGTATGTAATATTGAAGTTGTCCTCATAATCTGAAATTAAATAAACATTTACGTTGAGATGTGCTTATAGTTTGATATGTCTTATTTGAATGGTTATTATGCATTCCCAATACGTGGTGGTTGTTGTGTTATTCATTGTGGTAGTGTTGTATTTCCGTGAAGTCCCATGTTGGATGTATGACCACTGTATTTTCTCACGAATTAATGTTTCAAGGGTTTGGACCGGTTAATTGTGTAGTGTTGAACATTTTTAAGATGGACACCGTTTGCTTTGTGATAAATTTCATGTTAGATTTTAATATTGTAGTTTAGTGTTCGTAGTGCTTATCCTTATATAATTGTGTCTTGCACGTGAGTCCTGTGTTTTACTTACTGTCCAACCTGACTGTTACTTTTGATAGATCATCTACATTCAAGAAATCCACTGCGGTTTCAAATTCGATGGTGCCAGTACCGTTCTCTGGATACTCCGCCAAGTAATATGCCTTTGAAAATTTAGGAGCTGTTCCATTAATGGCTGATGGCAGCTTGAGAACTAGAGCTGATTCTCCTTTCTCTGCATTTCCCGTTTCAGCAGCAATTAGAGTCAAAATCAGTTCCGCGTTTTCAAACAAAACTGAATCTTCAAGACTATTTTTTATGTTAATATACCACCTGTTTGAACCGTATGTAATTTCAAAATGGTCTTGGTAATCTAGAATAATATTATTTTAGTAATATTTTATCTGTAGTAGGTATAAAAATAATGTGTTCACTTATTGGGTGTGTTTAGTTAATTGTATACCTGCAACTACTCATATTATGTAAACATATTGTAGTGAAGCGATAGCAGTCTGTTTTCTTGTAAAACTTGTAGGAAGATAATGGTATATAAATGATTATGCGTGTGCTGAATATTATAATAGTATATAGACAGTTGAGCTCTTTTCATGCTACTTACTGTCGAGACTAATTGTTACTTTCGTTGGATCATCTACATTACTGAAGCTGATGGTATTTTCAAATTCTATTACGCCAGTAGCATTTTCTGGATAATTTGCTACATAGTATGCTTCTAGGAATTTGGGTGCAGTTCCATTCGCAGCTGTTGGCAGATTCAAAACCAAAGCTGATTCCCCTACATTTTCAACTCCTATTTCAGTAGCGATTAGTGTAATAACTAATTCCACATTATTATGCAGAACTGTTTTATTCAGACCACTTTTTACATTCAGGTACCATCTATTGGAGGCAAATATGATTTCAAAATTTTCACCGTAATCTGAAAATTTTTAAAATAATAATTAACAAATATAATTTCTATTATTAATATTGTCTGGATTTCTCTAGAAATCTGTATAAATGTGTATTATATGTGTATCCTCTGTTGTGTATTTCCTAATAAATATATGTGCGGTATACTCCTGTGATAGATTGGAAATTGTTTGGTTTGTGTAATGAATAAGTATTTCATATACCTATATTTATATAGATACTGAGTATACATTAACATGTTTGCTTTTTATATTTTCTAAAATATATATAAACATAATATAATAGTTCTGCTAGTAGAATTGAAGTAGGTATAGTTTAATTCTTCCATACCACACTTCTTTGATATTCCGTTAGTGTTGCGGTTGTCGGTATATTACATCAAAATCCTCAATGAATACAAAACCGCTTAATTGTGAAATTTACTTAAGCATTGGAGCTTTTATTTTCTGATGGGGTGTTGAAATATCCACACCGGAAAAAATATCCACACAATATCATGTGTGGAGATATCCACACACCGGGAGGTTATAATATGACGGCACGCAATCTTATAATCTTACATCGTTCCTCCTATTGGTTACGTAAGATATTGTAAGGTAATTAAGGTAGCATTCATAGATAGTACATACTAATAATATGCATGCAAAAACTACAACCTCCTGTAGCAGGTAAAATACAATATGACACTAGGTAAAATGACCATTGGTGTGATTTCAGCGTTGGTGATTTTTATGTTGTGTTGTGTTTTGTCTTTATACTTACTGTCCATAGTTATTTCAATTGTTGTTGGATCGTCCGCATTTGTAAACGATATGGGCTTTTGAAATTCTATAATTCCAGTTCCATTGTCTGGATAATCCGCTATGTAATAGGCTTCAGTGAACTTCGGAGCTTTATTGTCAACCGGTAACTCAATAACTAACACCGCCTGAGCCTCATTTTCATTACCAGTTTCAGTCGCTGTCAGAACTATGACCAGTTCTACATTTTTAGATAAATCAGATTGATCCAGACCCTTGCTTAAAGCTATGGTCCATGTATTATTGGAAGCGTATGTTATTTCAAAGTTATCTGTGAAGCCTGAAATAAAACTCTTTATATTATCTAGATACATTATGTTCTCAGTTTACCTTCAAGCAAGATAAGGGTTTTGTTTTCTGTGTAGTTTTGTGTCTAGTTGTAGGCCATGATAATATACGTGGTATGTTTGTGTGCGTGTAAGTATAATGCGGATTCAGCTTTTCTTCTACTTACTATCCAGACTAATTACTATATTAGTCGGGTCTTCGATATTTGTAAAACCGATAGGATCATCTAGTTCAATTGTCCCGGTTTCGCTTTCAGGGTATGTTGCTAGGTAATACGTTTGGGTAAATTGTGGTGCGTCTTTATTCTCCAAGATTAGAATAAGCATAGCTTGCCCTATGTTGTCATTGTTGGCTGCTGCTGTTAAAGTTATGGCTAGTACTTTTGAGGATAATAATTTTTCTTGTGGTAGAGGTAATATTACTGTCAATTTCCAGGAAGCCTCTGTATTATCGTAACTAATGGCAAAATTTTCCATGTATGCTACAAATGAGTGCATTAAATAGACGACGGACGTGTCTTCATAATATACTCACAATCCAAGGTAATTGTAACATCTTCTGGGTTGTCTACGTTAGATATTACTATATTATTGTCCAATGTAATAGTAGAAATATTTCCGTTTGACGAATAGTTCCCTACATAAACTGAGTTCGAAAATTCTGGAGCACTACTAGATGGCAAATAAATGTTTAAGATGGATTGAGCTGTATTATTGTATAAATCGGAAGCCGTCAAAGTTATGACTATACTTTTCTGTGCTCTTAACACATCATTATCGAGTGGTTTGTTCACCGCTACCTTCCACTCTTTCTCTAATGTGTTGTATGTAACCGCAAAATTATCTGCATAAGCTGGAATGTAAACATAAATGAACACAAAATTTTATCAATTTCTTAGCAACTTACTGGCATCAACACTGATTTCAACATTTGCATCATCAGTTGTAAAACCTATAGGGCTGCTCTTATCTACAGTTACTGAGTTGTCACTATTATACGAGGCGTTGTATACAGCTTGGGTAAACTGCAATGTATGCTCTGGTAAAGATAGAAGGAGAACAGCTGTGTCAGAATTTTCCCCCAGAGATGCTTCTAGTGTTAGGGTAATGTATGACTGTAGTTTTATTTCAGATAAAGTGAGATTACTCGAAACCGATATTATGCAAGATGCAGATGCCTCGTCATAAGTTACACTGAAATGGTCAGCATATTCTGTGAAAACAATAGTTTGTTGAACATTAATTTTAGCATAAGTTAAGTGTCAATAAAGTCATTTATGAAGATAAAGATAAAGAGTTAATAATTAATAGCATAGAGATTAGAATGCCAAAAGTATTTATCATAAACTCTAATTTATTAATCTTTGTTGTTGGCTTCCGCTGCAGCAATCCATTACACAATGTTTACTCGGGTATTGCCTCGATAAAACATTGTATTTCTGTTGAGATTCTTTATTTCAATTAGAGATGAATGGTTAATTTCAATTAATGATTTAAATTCAAATTAATGATTAATTTAAACTAATTATTAGTTTCAGTATTCTTAATACTTTTGAAAATTTAAAATAGGGACCAAGATTTATACAGCAATGTTAATGCAATTTTTTTAACAGAGAAGCAGCTGTAAAAATTCAATTTGTTTTTATAAAATCTCATTTTTCAAGTTTTTTTCTCAAGTTCTGCCGTATTATCATTATTTGGTAATAAAATTACCTGAACCTGGGTGATTAACTAAATATTTCTGCTTAGAATGATAAAATTGGAAAAAACTTATTGTAATTACCAACGTTGCCGAAGAATGAGACTGGGGGCAGCCTAACATTGTCACTAAGTCGCGGAGGCAAGCCTCCAGTATTTTGAGTTTTGGAGCCAAATTGGATATCATACAATCAACTCATTTATCCCCAAGATCTAACAAATGAAGTTATCAAGGTTCCCTCATTCCTGCACTGAATGGTGCTAAGAATTGTAATTGTAAAACAATAGTAATATTATTATTTTTAGTAATTATAATTATAATTATAAACGAACAAACTTGATGGTTTGCCAACCCTTGAACACGCAATATATAATTGACCATGCGAAAAGCACAAATTTTCTATATCCAACCCATAAATAGACATTGTTTGGCGTTGTGACTTATTAATAGTAATTGCGAATGCCAAGCGAAAAATTGGAAATTGCAAACGTTTGAATGAAATGGGCGAGTTTGTAGGGGTCATTGGGATTCGTGGTAGAAGAACAACTTCACCTTGAACCTTGCCGTTTAAAATGGTAGCTTTAAGAACATTGCTAATGGTTTTTTATGACCAATCGCGTGTTATTGTATTACTGAGGGGGAATCAAATTTCGAAGCAAAATCGCAAGTTGTGTGGTGGCATTCCAATTATAAAGACAGTGATTTCAAGAATGGAATAGAATAGTTGACAACTTCGATTTGAATAATATTTCATTTGCCAGGCAATGACTATAGTATTTTAAAACTAATTGCGTCGATCTAGAAACTTCCTGTTTATTTATACGAACACACCGGTACCGGGCCATATCTAATTAACATAGAAAATAATTCTCCCAATTATAGATACGTGAAAATTAAACGCTCTTAAAGTTGATGAAATTATAATTAATACACACCAAGAACTATACAAACGAATAAAAATGTAGACTACATAGGAAAAAATAGAATAAAAGTAGTTTTTAAAGATCAGAGCTCAGCAAATACTATAATTCAGTCAACTATTTTAAAACAACATAATTTAGAAGGTTATACACCAAAATTTATTTTTTATAGGCAGGGAGTAATACTCGTAAAAGATATAGATTTGGATTACTCAGTGGAATCTATAAAGGAAAGAATAAAACAATACCATATGCATTTCAAATTTAAAGTTGACTTTGTTAAACATATGAATACTAAAATTACACAACCGGACCACAAAAATAATTCCCACTTAAACAATATTAGTTATTTTAGAACCCAAACTCTCCCTAAATATATAACAATAAATCACGTAATATTTCCAGTCTAGGTACACCTATGTTCAAAGAGTTGCTATGTAACAATAATTGTTTTAGATATGGACATTGGACATATAGGTAAACAGAGCCGTAGTACAGTAAGGTGCTTGCCGTGTAAGTACCTTAGTAATCACTCTACACAAGAGTGTGAATAAACATTAGTACCAAAATGTTTTTCATTGCTCGGGAAATCAGTATACTAATAATAAATCTCTATGAAAAAGTTAAAATGCAATTAAATATGAAAAAAACGTCACAGACAAATATCTCGTACCAAGATGCATCGGACAAAATTTTTACAATGGATTTGTAGCTGTAGCTAATCAGTTGTTTCTATTTTTTTATTAATTATTTGCTAATAATTGGAATACCTGATATACCTACCTAATACAATTAATGATTTGCTATGCGGCTTATTTGACATGAACAGATACAAATTGCTTGTGTTAAATACTTGCAATAATTGAACCAAGTATAAAATGTTATAAAGTATATAGTATAAGTAAGTTATAATTTACATAAAAAATGTAAGTTTCTTATTTAACAAAATCAAGCATCATTTCACATGTTAATCAATGAGTCGTTTCATTAATAATTTTATAGATATATATTTGTATATATTTATACCGATATCGCTGATATCTACATGATATTTAATATTTTATTGTTTTATTAGTATTTCTAATGACGTGTATTTATATATAGATTGTATTTTATTATTATTATTATTCTAATAAATTACACCTACTCCCACCTTCAAATAATAAACTGATATGCTGATAAAAAACAGTACAGATGATAATTTAATTAGCTACTAATAAAGTAAATCACAATATTTTCTGGTCATATATGTATAGTTGGTAACATCGAAATATGAGACATAAAAACCCGAGCAAAAAACCCTCATTATATTGATCTATTCACACCTGCTGCCGCATTTTTAACAGCGTTGTCAAGTATAACTGATTTCCAGGAATTTCAGGAAGTATAACCGATTCCCGGGAAAAACAAATGAATTTATATACATCGCCCATCACATTATGACATTATCATGTAGTATAACAAAATATTGATCACACTATATACCTTTCGTCATATCATAAAACAATTGGGTAGTGAATGTGATGCAGAATAAGAATGTTTCCCATTCAAATATTACGGATCCATTTACACGTTCCTCGACCGTGTCACATCGGCATTCATTTGGATGGCTAATACCATCGAACGTTGGAACTCGTGTGGTAAAGTGGGGGTCAACAATAATTCTTGAAATAGAATTAATACAGTTAGACTTTAATTTAGTGTATTATTTTGACGGGTTTTGTGTTAAAATTCATTAGTTATTAGTATTCTAGCAAAACATAAGAACTTGTTGAATGAAAGCGCCTTTATAGTGACGATTTTAGCTTGCTGCAAGAAAAGTTATACTGCCCCGATCTCCCATTGCGGCAATTGTAGGTATCCTTTGAAATCAATTGTGGGTATCCCTTTTTTATGTCTCATATTTCGATGTTATTAACTATATATATATATATATATATATATATATATATATATATATATATATATATATATATATATATTCATATATATATATATATATATATATATATATATATATATATATATATATATATATATATATATATATATATATATATACAGGGTGTTTCTAAATTGATTAGAAACTAAAAATTAATAGATTCGAAAGATTTTAAAGGATTTTTAGCAAAAATTAAGGTGGGTATTTTTTAAGTAAGTGTCATTTTTAATTCATTTCCTGTACAGCTATATATCAAGGAGTAGAAAAATCTTAAAAAACATGTACATAATCACAGTGCGGACCCTTTACGTCCCACCCCCAGCCGTCAAGTTATGTCGCCTAATCTCTAATCTTCTTGGCACTAAGTCAGAATATCATTATCTATTCAGCATTTCACCATAATTTCCAATTAATTTAGAAAAACACAACCAACATCAATAAAAAAAGGTAAATATAGCTATTTTTTCAAACGGATAAAAGATTAGAAATAAATGACCTTATGTATATAGTTCCTATAAAAACAATGCGGTCGACATATTATGTAACTTATATTCCCACGGTTATTACTGTACTATTTACAGTATTATTTATTAGGCAGCTAAATAATTGTGATTCAAATTATAAATATATATATATATTGGTTAAAATCCTGTTGCCAAAAACGGAAACCCCTGGCAAAACAATGCAATTTTTTATCTCTATAAAACCACATGCCAAGCAGGGCTAGATACACCCACAAGATTTTTGGTCCCCTTAAAACACAGATGAGATTCCAAATCCCATACATATTTCGTAAGGACACTTTGAGAAAGTCATAAAATTAATTCTAATAGTACTAGTATGCTGGTATATATCAAACTTATTAAAATATGCATTAAAATAATCAATTTATAAATTTAACTTACCCCCAGAAATGTTAACATCCGGTGCTCTCACACTTGCGATTACTATAGGGTTATCCAGAGTAACGTTGTTGTTAACATCACTATATGATCCGGTGTAGTAATGGCTGCTAAACTGTGGCACATCGTTAATTCCAGTTGGATACACAATAATGGTGGTAGATGCTCGATTATCAGTGGACACGCTTAGTGTTAAAACAACAAATGATCCTATATCGGTTGGCAAGAGTCCATTTCTTACCGCAAGTACAATGGTTCTAGAGTCTTGATTTAGTGTAGCTGTGAAGTAGTCACTGTAAGCTGAAATGATAAACAATCGTATTAAACAAATTAAGGAAGCTAAACCCTATCTAAAAGATGATAATATTTTTTTAGATGGTCAGTGCAAAAAAAAACACCGACAAATTTATGACCATAATAATTTTCAAAAGGCTTACTTCCTGTCAGTTCAACATTGCTTAATGAGGCTGGTTTGTTAGTGTCAATTGTAATTGGCTCATCATCGTTAGCAGTTAATGTTGGTGTGGTATCCACTACGGTATAATTAAATGAATATGAGGCACTATCAAATGAAGGTATATCCAAGCTTTTAGCCTCATCCACTATTAGAGTTAATGTAGCAGTTGAGCTGAGTGTTCCAGGAATTGTTCCAGAGTCCTTAATAATACAAATCATATAATACTAATAAAAGTAAGAATTGTTAACGTGTGTAAAGTCTAGTTTGAAAAAACATAGGTCAGTTTAGGTATAGAACTGGCGGCAAGTCGTAAAATAGGGCCCAATCCTTTAGACTCGCATACTTACCACCAACTCCGGCAGCGGCACGTCAACATGCTCTTGAATGGGGCAAACATGGAAATAGAATGTATGAAAATAATAAAAATTCATTAGACTGAGGATGTATTACCACCATCAATAACCCGACTCTACAGTCACTTTTAAATATCTTGCACATATTCACAAGGATGCAAGGCAGCATTCGGTTGCAGAAAAATCAGATTGAGAATGCTTCATGATCTACACCTATTGCAGAGAACAAGCGTGCATAAATGTGGATGTGGAAGAAAACAACAGTAATGACATCGACGTTGACCTCTAGCATTGACCCAGACTTAACGTCCCCAGGACCAGAGGAAAGACAGTTTCTCATGTATCGGATAATGTATGAGAAATCCCTGGATCATAAGGAATCCACCCTGGATGTCTTCATAGATATAGAAGGTGCGTTTGACAAAACCACTTTTCCTAAAATTACAGCGGCCCTATCACGTAGGGACGTTCCTCATATTGTGGGCAGCTGGATATCCAATATGCTCTCTAAAAGAGCAGTACAAATCAGTGCAAGACACACTGTTATAAGAGGACTGGTTGCGAAAAGCTGTCCGCAGGGAGGTGTTTTATCACCACTGCTATGGAATCTTGTTCTTGACAGCCTTCTAAACCAACTCAAGGATTCTACACAAATGAATACGCAGATGACCTAACGATACTGCTTAATGGAAAATTCGATGGAGCCCTCTGCCAGAGAATGCGGATGGCCCTAAGAATAATTGAAAATTGGTGTGAGGAGCATGCCCTATCCGTCAACCCCAGGAAGAAGAATAAATAAGGCCTACAAAAGGAGCTATGCGAACAACACCAACGAGAGCAATGGAGATAATGCTGTGTCTTCCACCGCTAGATCTAGATCTTGAAGAAGTGGCTTTGACTACCATGACTCGCCTCAAATCCGTTGGCATACCACTAAACGCAAGCTGTGGCCAAACCAGAAGCAGCCTGTGGACTGAGGCTGTAAACCCCTCTTACAGGCATGGCTTGTCTTTGATAAACCTTACACCATACAAACTACTGGTGAAGATGAGACCGTTGAAGGTGTAAACTACATCTTCACAGACGGATCAAAGAAAAAGGAAGGAGCAGGCTGTGGTATATATTCCAGAAATCTGCGACTCCGATGCAACTGGACTATGGATAAACATGCCAGTGTAGTACAAACAGAACTCGCTGGTATAACCATAGCCGCACAAGAGATTGCTCGCAGAGAAATAACGGGCAAAACAATAAGAATCTGCACAGATAGTAGACAATCACTACTGGCCCTGAAAAATTATAAAATAACTGAAGGGTCAACATGGGAATGTCACCAAGCACTTGTGAGATCATGTCAAATGAATAACATCTGCCTGTGCTGGGTCACCCACAAGGACACTCACAATGCAATAGCAATAAAGAAGCTGACAAACTGGTCAAGAAGGCAGCCAGCCTGAGAATCCAGCGAAACTCCAATTAATAAAGGAAAACACGCATAAGAAATTTAAGACGTTATGGGATGAAACAAGTGGCCAGAAATCTCCTGAGATATCCCAGCGAAGAATTATCTGGCAATGTCTAGGAGTAAACTGCGATTTGTGACACACCCATCTGCAGAGGATCTGAATAAGAAGATGAAACGATCGAGCATGTACTTTGTGAATGTCCCGCCGTGTCATCGACCAGAGAATCCATATTGGGGGAACGTTGGCCTTCTATCGCCAATTTGAGGGAAATGCTCCTAGGTAATATCATCAACTTTTGTACAACATTAGGCTGGTAGATAGACTAGGGAGACATTTCCCTCACGGAGGAAGCACAAGGGGCCCAATGGGGCCTAAGTGCAGCGGATCTCTGATCCGCACTGCGGGCAAATTCCATGTTCCAGATGTATCGAAATATGTTTCTATTGCATCGTTTCATCGTCGAAGTGAAGAAAAATATAACAGATTTGAAACCTACACCTACAGAGAAAAGAACCTATTTACTCAACCACAAGGTGGTGCGAAAATGGGTTATTTTCTGTGCTTAACTTCTTACATGCTTAATTTCTTACCATCATCTTGTGATCTCTAAAATGAAGGAAATATGCATAGTACCACAATCAATAGTAAGAAAAAACAATTTTATTGTTACGTGAGATTATCCAAAGTTACGGTTAAACTATCTTCGTAACGGTTATGTTTTACGTTAAGTTTTACGTAAGCTCGTAAGAAGTTGTTTTGTAAAATATTTAACTGATATTAATTATGGTTAAAGAAGTTAGGTGTTTTCATGGAAAAGTTAATCTTTTAGGAGAGATTCGTAAGAAAACTTTATTTCCACGCCATTATACTAATATGGCGGCTAACGCCGCCGACCTTGCTCGAGGTAGAAAATTTGTCTTTGGAAAATCTTTCAGGAGATAAAATGTGATGCATAACTCATAACATATCTAAATCTGATCAGCTCGTGAAAAGCAAATCTGATATCGTTGAATATATTGACTATTGTAGAATATTCTAATCTAACTTTTACTTACTGTAGCTGTTATGGTGTATGTTCTGTTTCCTATCAGTTGAACCACATTATTGGCAGAGAACACAGCCGTATATTTTTTACTACTAGAGGAGGTTGTAGCGGAAATTGAAAAATCATCTGGTTCGACGGTGAAAGTTACAGCTTGATTGGAAAAATCTATGTCCGTCACTGATATTACCTCTGAACCATAAATCGTAAAATCTGTTAGAGGCATTATTGGTGTAGCTACTTTATACTCATATTCGGCTAGATTAAATTGCGGTGCATGACTATTAATATCCGTAACAGATATTTGTATCGTCTGAAAAAAAAATTATCTGTAAATTTCGCTATAAAAATTATTTACTAATGAAAATTTAAGTGATTTATTGTAAGAGAGAAATTCATAAAATAGTTGATTATTTATTTAAGCTATAAAAGAAATGTATGGCACGAATAACAATTCTATATTTGTGACCTCTATTAATTCAATAGCTGAAGTGTTAATTTTTAGTCCAAATTCAAATATTATATATAACTTTAATGATAGGTATACCCTAAAAATAAATACATATTCAGAACTTATTAATAAACTATTATACATTAAGACTATATAGCCATAAAGGCACAAGGTACCCCAATAGTAAATCATTTTGGTACTTTTTATCACGCCAGAAGTAGTTAATCTGATTACATCGAGGAGCAAGAATATGTGTGTAAGAAATTTCCCTCAGAGTCTCTTTGCAGAGGGCGCTCTTTAAAAATTATAAAAGAAGATTTGGGGTCGTCTGCCACGCACACTCGACTGACCAATGGTTCTTGGAGTGACTGGGAGTGAACTTTAGTATTTCTTATGATAAAAAAAAGGTCGTGAAAAGGAAATATATCGTGACCCTCCCACTTACGCATGTTAAGGGCGATCTGGCACCCACACACAACTCTCTAATATTTCTGGCAGTTACAAAAAGGTATTCATAACTCAGGTGGTATAAAGTATGTCAATAGCAACGTTTTTCCATTTCATGACTTTTTCTTATGGCCATATGGCCGTATGTACCTCATGTTCGATATCATATGAATAACTATTTCTGGCATGGTAGCAAATACCGCACCATGATTCACCATTGCGGCTCTCTAACTAAATATAAAGACATAGCCAGTTGTACTATGAATTTGCATGTGAAATCAGAGTACCTAACTTACCAATGTACTGATTCCTACACAGACTAGTGTACACTGTAAAGTAACCAAAGCAATGGTATTAGTTTGCTTATTCGTAGTGTTATCGAAATTTGCAAAAGCTTCAGTAGTTGTAATAAGAAAGTTCGTGGCATCGCTAGTTACGTTAAAGAAGGACAAATGTAGATCACCCGATGAAGAAGTGCAGCTGTCGACAGCTGAAAAATAGAAGTAATATTTTAATAAAATTCATTGAACCTAATTTGTGTTACCATTATCAACTACTCACATATAGGTACTCATAAATACCACTTGTCAAACTTTTCGGCCAAATATAATTATGATGAAGCAGTATAGGGCCTTAGGCCAATTTTAATCGTTGAATATCATAGCAAATATCAAAATTCGAAAAATAATGGCGAAAACTGTGTAAGTATATTTGGCCATGAACAATATGAGCATGCTACTATGTTTTTAAACCATCCGAGCTTACACTGAGGTTATACAAACCGCAAAAATTATATAAAAACATGACAGCATTGCGAAAAGCATTGCGACTCTTTCAGCAACCATCTTTACGCTTCATGTAAATTCACTTTAATGCCTTGCTAATCCCATGTCTTGCTAAGTTTTAACACTCTATTTTATGATAATATAAGCCGACTAAATTAAAAATGCCATGTTGGCATTTCTGAAAATGGATTTTTCTCCAGTAATCCACAATTGAAAATGGCGATGAGGCCGATTTTTTAAGAAAATATATCTTAAGTAATAATTGACAGATTTTCAATTTCAAAAAAAGAAACTACTCACTAAAACATCTTATTTACGAAAAAAAATACTGGTTTTCAAAATATTTAATACCAATTATTTGTAATAAATATTTAATACAGAATAAAGAAATATTCCAAAAAAAAACAAAAAAAATATTTTCTATTTTATTAAATTTTATTACTTTTTATTTTGAAAACAATAGATCATATGGAAAAACATTGGAGTGACCAGTTAGTATACTTTATTCCAGCAATCCGTGCATAAGTATGTCGAGTTTTTCTCTATAATTTTTATTATTGGTCCCGCTGGGTTTACACAATATTAATTCTTATTTATTTGTTACTAGAGCAAATAGTATTAATAATGGAATTTAATTTTAGTACATGTTTAGTGTGCCAAAAGCGCGTTGTAAAAAGTCGAGACATACGCAACAAAGGACTCATTGTCTAAGATTAAACTAGCAGTGGAACAGAGACTACGATTTGGTGATAAAAATATGGTTCTCCAAAAACTGCAAAAACTGCTTAGTGATTGTGAAATACATGACATTCTTGCCAAAAAAATTTCTTATCATAGACCTTGTTACTCGGAACTTACAAACAAAACAAACACAAAGAATTGAAAAAAAAATATAATATTTTATCGTTAAATAATTCTACCGCAAAGGACATGTTGCGACCTGTTAGAAGTATTTTTAATACTGAAAAGTGTGTCCTTTGTTAGGAAGTAAAAAATGAAAAAAATATATAACATTACATCCGAAAGCATGTCGAAAAAATTAAAACAAATAGGATTGGGCACATCTGACGTAACCTTAAAACAAATACTAATATTACTTACGACAAGTGACGAGCCATTAGCAGCTGTCGCCTTTGATATGAAGTATCATTTAAGCTGTTTTAGAAAACAAAAGAAATACAATAACTGAAAGCTCTAAAATATCTACTGTAGATATAACAGTAAGTAGCGCTGACATTGTTAACGCAGATTTAATTAGTTATGTCAAAAATAAACTCGTAGAAAATGAGGAAGCGTGTGAAGTTTTAGATATGAATGAAATTCAGAAAAATTATGTTGAAATGTTAGAAAAATCAGAAATTGATTTGTAGACACAAAAAATTATAAGCCTTCTTAAAAAAAACTCTTAATGATAATATAGCAAACATCGTTTTTCAAAAACCAAAGAAAAAACCGACCCGGAGAAAGTTTTACTATGTAGTACTCTAAATGACACGCTACTGATTGAAATTAAAGCCAAAAAACAAATGAAATTACGAAAAATAAATAAGGCGACCAAGATAATTCGTGACGAAATAAAGTCAAACACAAAATGGACATCTCAAGGAGACTTTGATGATTTTGTGGATCCATCGCTGTTATTCTACTTTATAAGATTAGGATTGTTTGGAAGTAAAAATTGTGGTCTCTCTGGTAATCCAGAACAAAAGAAATCTGCATCCGTATTATGTCAGCATGTAATTCAAGCATTTTGTAGCGATAAACAGTCAAAAAATATGGCCTCCGACTGCAGAAAATCTATTGAAACACCATTAGCTGTAGGCTTAGCATTGAATGTACATAAAAAATTTGATTTAAAATAATGATAGACACTTTGTACAACTTAAACCTTTCTATTGATTATCAAAAAGTTTTGCGAATAGAAAATTCTCTGAAACGTTCAGTGTATACAAGACTTCAAGAAATTTAAATAGATGTATGCCCACTAAATTGACTCAGTAAAAATCAATTTTTGTGGTTTGCTGTCGACAATAGAGATTTCTGGGAAGCCACTCCTAGCGGCATAGATGCATTACACGGAACTGTTATAATTCAACAAAAATCTGAATTAGTTGAGGAAAATCTCAGTTTAGGTAAACTTGTTTTGGACAGAAGCATATAAAATAACCCCGATTTGCCAGATGCTAGTGTCTGTGGGTGGAAAATAAGTCAGGAATATTTAGAACCAGTTCTAAACGCTTAACTCACCTGCCCCAAGAACTATAATTAATCTTCTCAAATGTAGCTGCAAGAAGGGGTGCGGAACAAATATATGTTCCTGCAAGAAAAATGGAATAGTTTGCACTGAAGCCTGCCAGTGTTCTGCAGGAAACTTCTTCTGTAAAAATACTTCAGATTTGGTAACAACATCAATCATGGAAGAATATGATGAAGATAGTTCAGGTAAATTGCGGTATTTTTACTTTAAACTTATTAATTAATAATAAAAAAATACATTTACTTACGGACCAAGTTGAAGGAGGCAATTTAAGTTCGTTATATTATATAAGTTTATGTTTACCAAATAAGATAAGACTTTTTTGGGCTCTATTTATCTATATATCTTTATATATTTACCTGTAGGTGCATTATTTTATTATGCGAGTACAGGTGCAGATCAAGGTCAATATTACAATATATTACCATATTATGTTATTTCCCTTACCTAAGTTTCCAGTGTACGCTGATTCTAAGATGTTGGTGTTGATTTGGGTATCATTGATACTTAATGAATATCTTGTTAGGTAATCTTCGTTTGTTAGGCCTTCAATGTTGCAATTTCCATCTGAAAATGTAGTGGCATTAGTAACCTAAAAATAAGTACACTCAAATTTATTGAGTCTATGAATTTATTAAGAACCATATATTTAACGGTTGGACTTAATCGGTCGTTTTATCCCCTATGTGCCCCAAATATCATTTATGTCCCCAACCAATACCTAGCCGTTTACGCGCCCCGAATGAAACAAAATATTATAAATGTGTTAACATATATAAGAATAGTCGGTTATTTATAATACTAATTGCAGTGGTTGTAATCAAAAGTACGTGGGACAAACAAGACGTCCAATCCAAGTAAGAGTTAAAGAGCACATGCTTCAGCTAAACTAGCTAAAACCAAGTTGACATCATCCAGAGACAACTAAAACTAAACTTAGTCTCCGGATGATACCAACGTGCAAATATAGCAAAATTTAGACGAATCTCCCTGAATTGTGATCTCAATGCCATGAATACATTCTTTACAAGCATCATTGAGTTAATTTTTAATTAACAATGTGAGAGTTTTGAATAAAATTAAGTAGTTTATAGTTTTTAATTTCGATGCTTGAATTTAACATTAAGAATGTTATTTTTAATCTCAATGTTAAAGCATGGTGGATAGCTATTTAATAATATATTTAGACTTTGGTACACAATCGTCAAATATATTATTTATTGTGGCATAGAGACTGTTATATACTGTTACTGTATACATTAGGAGAAAATTAGCTCGTGGAAACTTATATTTACAACAGTATTATTATGTGTAAAATTTTTAGCTTATTGCTATTTATTATAAATTTTATAATAAGGACGGGATGATAATTATCCTTTTTGTTAGTGGATCTCAACCAGTATCACATTCAACGTTATCTAAAATTAAATCCAACATTCTGCTATTATTATTTAGAATTCTATGTTGCTGTGTTATGTTTAAGAAACTAAATTAAAGAAACTATTAATTAATGTACATTTTGTATCATTTAGCGAGGTATTATATGATGGTGCATTCAAATCGCCTCATTAAAATTTTACAATCATCCAATTTTTTATTTAGAATTTAATGATTCGAAACCATACAAAAATACTTCCAGTAGACAACCATTCACTGATGGTGGAATATAAAGCAGGAAAACATATAGTTCAATATTAATAATGATATTTTACGATCAGGTGAAGCACTAAATAAGAGTTCGAAAGAACTTCTTGACTACTAACTTCATTCGATAACCATGTTTCACTTAAACATACAATATGAAATTCGAGAATTGATGTTACGTTATAAACAGTTTTGTGTTTCGTATAAAGGCCTCTAACATTCTGATAACAACATCTTAAGACATATTCGTAAGTGAGTAAAATTACTAGTTTAAATTCAAAAATTCTTGGCGAACCATTAATATATTTGATCTTAATATGTTTTTTTTTCGTTTCCGACTTTACTGATCGATTTGTTTAGGTGTTCGATCCAAGGATATTGCTATATCTTTAAATATTTCAGTATTTCTAGGATATACGCTTAGAATTACTTGACATGCTAACTCTTCGCTTACAAGAATTACTTACTACATCTTTGTTAGATAATCAGTAATACCAAAAATAATTTAGTTAAGCTCTCTCACTCTCTCGCGCGCGCACGCGCGCTAAGCTATTGAATAACTTCTTAAAATACATAATTTTCTACTTTAATTTCAGATGATGATTTGAAGTAATTCTAAAATATACCAATAGAAGCTTTTAGGGAAGTAATATCCTGTAAATAATTATGTTATTTTTTTCGGCTAAGACCGAGAATCGTTTATCAAAATCAGTGCGTATAGCGGACATATTTAATTTCTCCAATCTCACCCATAGATTTAGTGGAAGAGTTGCATATTATTTTGATGTTACAGGATTTAGTTTGGTTTGCGCTACCCGTATATCCTCCGTAGACAACATGACAATACAATAAAATTACCGGTCTATGGTATGTAGTATGTTTGTATGATTTTGGAATTATGCATAGGTCAAGAAAATCTACAGGACCATGGAAATTCATGACATAGCGCCTACTGACTATGGTGTATAGTCCCACTGTTGATTTTATGGAATTATTTGCATAATATGCAATAATTAATTATCCTACGGATTTACGTTTGTTTCTATACCTTGATTAATATTATCCATGCTTGATAGATGAATTTCACCCATCTTGATCCATCCATCACAATACTCGAGATAAAAATCCCGAAAATGCAGTCAATATTTTCGTGAACTTCTCAAAGCCGTTCGCTATCTCTGGTAATATTAAATATTATTCAAAGCGTAATAACATAAACAGTTTAATATTGATGATGCTATCTAATCTGATATCACTAATGCCGAAAAAATTCAAATAACATGCGCATGGAACCTGATTTAATTCCAATGTTCCTAATAATATATTGTTGTATAATTGTAAACCTACGCATACTCAATTGAATGTTTTAATGTTTTCATGGTGTTTGAAATCAAAACTTACGTCCGATCACAAAATGGGACCACTATAGTTATTATATTGAGTAATTACTATATGTTTTAAAGATTTTCATATCCCATTTTTACATCAAGCCTCTATAATACAACAATCATCGACGTGACTTACTGATAATCAAACTGCACGTATATGATATCTAAGGAACAGCCCGCTCAATCTCATCAAATCATATTTGGCCATTCACGCTCAGTTTGTACCGATGAATAATTTGAAATCACTATAATTTTAAGTTCAACAAATTGGTAGCATTCCAAGGTTCCATACCAAGCCTATCGTTAGCGTTATATTCATTAGTTATATTGCAGAGCCTCAAGATCCAGTATATTCTACACAGATAGCTTTAAAATTGTATTTGTCAATAATGTTATCAGCCTGATTAATCTAATAATTTTGCTTTCGTAATAATCCTTGGTAGCCGTTTCAATAACATTCCACTTGATGTCAGTATATTAAGTGAAATGCCTTTCCATCGAAAGCCTTTTCAGCTTTTGATTACTCATAATCATTCCTTATGAACTTAAGATGAAAATCCGAAAACCGTAAAAAAATACCAGCGGAGAATGGTCTCAGAGCTCAGATCAAGCAATATTTGCGTCTCCAAACAAAGATGAGGCCAAAGTCGAGAGAGACTGGAGGCTTTCTATATTGTCTTGCCTCGAATACATCTTGTAAATATTCACGGTAGACTTATAAGAATTGATTCTTTAAACGTTATTATAAAATATTCAGTTAGTTATCAATTATCCTTCAGTTAGTTAACAACTCTTCATGAAACCTACTCTAAAGAGGTTGTGGTGCACCTTAGCGATGAACAAAATAGTTTTAAATCAAACAAATGTTCAACATCAACTGGAATGTTTAAGTAGTACTCATTTTTATTTTAAACACGTACCAAACTATTTATTCATTATACAAATAATATAATAGTGGTTTTTACAACAAAACAACATTAACAAATAACAAACTTTTTTTGAATTTGAGCAATTTTGAAACAAAGCCCGTTACAAATTACTGTCAATATTGCCTACAAATAGTATTCTCGTGGCAATTTTTCCAGTAAAATTGAAACTATTCAATGATGGTAAAATTAAAAATCATAAAAAGTACGTAGTGTATGATTTTGATAGATACTATGTTTTGACAGATGCGCTATTTTAAATAATCTAGAATTTATTATATTTATTATATTATATTTATTATATTTATTATATTATTATATTGTTAGCATTATGTTTATTGGTAACAATTTGGTATATATTTTACTGTTTTTATTATTTAGAATCTATTGATTTAATAAAACAAGTTTACTATTAAACCTTTAACAGTGGATAAGAGGAAAATGTGTCGCAAAATCGGTTCTATTTACTATTACCCTATCTCGCATGGTATCCGAGATATCCTCTCTAAAAAATTCGTTAATTTAGAAAAAAAATTGCTTCACGTTTTTTTGATCTTTTTGAATAGCCAAGTCGGCCTTTTATCCTAAGATAAATTTAGTAATTTAGAGCGGGGTGCGGGATCACCAAAAAGAAGTACGTCATATTTTTGGTTTTGCGCTTATCTCGGAAACTATGCATTTTAGCGAATTATCTACACGAAATTAAAGCTTACAAAATGTGAAACAAAATTGTCTATTAATTTTTTCCCTATCTCACATATATTCCGAAATATCCGCGCTCAAAATTCGCAAATGTTAAAAAAATCCCTCTATAGATAATAGATAACCCTCTTTTGACCATTCATTGACTGGGCTATATTCTATAATATGCTTATTCTATAATGCTCCTATTATTCCTATTTCTATTTACAATAACGTTTAAATGACCTAAGTTTATTGAAAAAATTACACCACATTAATAATTTTAAACAAACATCTTATAAACAAACAACATCAAAACTCTCCAACATTCCTTCTGATTCCTTGAATATTACTGTATCTCTATTTACTTGTGCAGTACTTAACGCGAAATTGCACCTTGTTCCGTATATCTATTGGTATATCCATTTAGATAGATCCGTAAATCACTTTAGCTCACTCACATTATATTTCTACATTTAAAAAAAATCATATAGAAATGATGTTTTTGTATATAATTTAGTGATAGTTACTATTAAATTGATGGTAAATATTCTCATGTTCATGGTTTTCCATTAATTATTTCTAAAAAGTCATAATCTCGAAACCAACAAAGGCGCAGGACAATCTTAGAAATTAGATATACATTCTCAAATCCACTGCCTATTTGACTATACCTAATAGTAATTTCACTTTGCAAAAAAGCATTACAAATAATTAATTAATCTTATATGGAGTATGGTACTATTAAAATTGATACAGTTACACGATTTGGTACATTAACATCAATATACCGTTCTCATTGAGAAAGGGATTATCAAATATTCTTACCATTAGAAGCCAAAGTATATCCTATTAGAAATAAGTAACAATGTAGCAAGAGTAACGAATTCATTTTTGTATGAAATATATTTCACATAGTACACAAATACTGGAAAAAGATCTGACCAACTTCACTACGGATGAAACAAATGCGTGCCTATCTAATCAGTTATTGTTTAGAGACAGCCTATTCAATATCATGTTTATCGTTAATCTTTTTACAGATAATTTTTTCAACGATCAGTTGATTAATCACCATTATTCTCAATAAATTACAGACACATTTCCTATACGCAATAAAAAAAATCTTGTCATTGACAATCATCTTGATTACCTATAACGAGGAGTATTTATCTGATTTATCTGAGCAAAGAAAAGTACCACTGATCGTAAGAGAAAAGAGGCAATCGAAATTGTATAACGCCATGCGCCTATTTTGTTGACAAAGATTGTGAGACGACACAGATAAAATATTATAGTAATAACGTATTATGGAAGCAAGGATATTGTAGTTATTATTTGGGGTAGTTACTATTCTGGGAGCACGTTACTACATCCTTGGCGTATGGCTAAAAGTTGGCAACCACCTGAAATTAATAAATATACCCAACAAATATTATATCCAAATTCGTCAATAAGTCCCCCTATGCAAGAAGGTACTCTCCAAAATCTTAATCATATGAGGTAATAAACTTTTTTTATTTATTTTTCGTAAAGATTTCTATGACCGTTTCGTCTCTAGAAATTTGAACGTGTTTTGAAAACCACTGTGCCTTACGGGAGTGCACAGTACTTGCAAAAGTAATATATGTATTTTTTTTAAATTCCGTCAGTTGTCGTCGTACTCAAAATTCCTCTTACTTCCTAATCTTAGCAAGCGATTGACTAGTTTCTAGTTTAATATTATAATGGCTTATTATTTAGTAATTTGGAGAATCCATTTTCCAGCAGTAATTAATTCATGATCATTCCCGTCCTCATCACTGATTTTATTATTTCACACCATCATTCGGAATAAAAAAAATCAGAGCTGACTACGATCGTTGGAATTTTCAAAAACTATAACGCTGTTGGAGATGAAATTGTGGAGGCAATTGAAAATCTTCTCATGGCGACAGAGTTTGAAGAAAAATGAGGAAAGTTATTGACAAAAAAACAAAAAAACTAATCGAGGAATATTTTAGTAGTTTAGTAGATTTCTGGAGGAAGCAAGTGATTAAAAGTTATTTTGACAATGGCAATTTCCATATGTTGTAGGAATGATTTAGTACGTATGATTAGTGAATGTAATATCGAAGCATGCCAAGCATATACCATATTAAAATACTGAACTACACACAGGTCATACTTTCCATAGGCACCTACGTTCATGAGAAGTGGGTATGGAATAAATTAAATTGAATAAAATGAACATCATACCATTATATATTTAAAAATTTGTTCAAAAGAGCCACAATATTTTCAGAAGAGATAGGAAAATTCAACCAAGTTATTTGAAGTTGATGGCAAATAATCTGAGACATTTGAAACATAGGTATTCTTGCTGGTATCGTTATACTTAGTAGATATTTACGACATTATCACTAACTGCTATTTTCTGTATCATAGTAGAAGATAATCTTACGAATTTCATGATGAAACCAATAATATATGGATCTTAAACTTTTTAATCCACTTGATAATCTAAATTTAAGCATTACACCATATATGTACTATCTAAACAATTTTGTCGAATGCCTTACCAAGAATTTGTTATTTTATTACTGAATCTTGACAATGTTTAATATGATTTTGTAAATCTGATAAAAACAACCTGTTTATAGTGAGCAATACTTCTCACTATAAGTGATGATACTGTACCTGCAATTACGTGTACACTGGAAGTATTATAAGGTACTTACAATTAAGTGGCTTCTAAAATTACCAGTTCTAGATCGTCTTGATGTTTTATATAATACAAAATACAATATAAAATTTAATATATACATTCAAGGATTCTTGGAGTATCTTATAAAGTATCCCCACTTACCAAATTTCAGCCCTCTAACTACCATAGGTCAGGAGATCGAGCCTTTTTAAAGTTCAAAAATCACCATTTCTATCCTACTTTTAAAAATTCAGTTCTTCAAGACTTCAAGCCCGAATCGAATGATTCGTCAGGTCTTGTTTCGTACATTCTCTATCATATAAAAAAAATATCTTCCTCTACACCATTTGCCCTTCTTTTATAACAGAGTTAAAAACAATGACATATCCGTAAGAAGGCCATTTTCAAATGGATGCGGAAAATTTAATTTTCAACCGATCTTCTTTTGTTATGGCTCATTTTCTTTCGTGAATATATGACCTTCCAGCAAGGGACCCAAGAAAAATTATTTGCAGGGATCGGTAATATTTCGCGTCAAGGTTGGCAGATTTTGAAAAATCGCTAACTTTAACCTTTCAGTATCCATTTCTATCAACTCAGGAAAATTTATCGGGGAGGAGGGCTTTATATCTAGAACAAAGCAAATTGAGCAATAAAAATCAAATTATCAGTTTCATAATAAAATTTAAAAAACAGTATATTGCAGCTTTTGTAACATACATTGTAACAGTTTGAAAAGTATAACTAGTGTATATTTGTTAAAAGAACTATAATAATAAATAAGTTAGCTATTCATAGGAATAACCATTAATATACATATTAGTGTAACCCCATAATTTGTCATAATTAAATTATAAAATGATGTTTTTTTTAGGTATCTATATTTAATATGGTTCATTTTCTCTTGTTTTATTTCCTTTTTTTATTTCTTGCAATGAAATATTTTACCTGTTGGAAATAAATGGGTTTATAATAATAATTGTTATATTTTAATAAAAATGTACTTCTGTTACTAGATAAATAGTATTATCACTTGCTTACGCAGTAGCATCTACGTCCCCAAATAGAAATTATTCGGTAGTCATAGGATATTTATATATCATGGTAAAATAATTTAAATACGATAATAGATATTATGTTATATTAATAATAATTTAATGAAATATATGACAGGACATTCACTGAGTGCATGCTCAGCCTGATTGTACAGGCAGTCGCTTTTTGGGTGCGAATATTCCCTAGGGATGCCATTCTAGATGCCGGCTATTATTTGTACAGTAGGGCGCCGTTTGCCTGCGTCCGAAGAGAGGCAGCTATTCTGGGGGGTATTTATAATTTGACCCCGCCTGGATGCGACGAACGTAGCCTGCACGGAATCTGCAAGTGCAGTGAATCTTTCGAAGGAAAGGACTGTCGTGAATGCAATGCTTGGCCTCTATCCTTTCCGGGATACTTTTGCCGGTTGTTGTGTTTAATATTGTAACTTTGTTCTGGACTTTCCGTTTATTTGTTTGATTGTCTGCGACCTATGGTTGGGATGTTGTAGGAAGTTTGCGGGTGTTAGTTTTCTATTGTTAGTTGTTAATTATTTACATAAGCTGTGGCTAAGAAGCGTTGGATACAAATTCCTTAAGTCTAAGTTAGTATTTTTTTTTTTGGGTCTTTTGATGTTATCTTTTATGTGATTATATTTTATTATTGTCTGTCTTTTTTGATGCCTCTTTTATTTATTTTGTTTTCATGCTCTTTTCATGCTATTTTGTTTTGCATGTAGTTAATACTTTTATGGTTATTTTTATTATTTTTATTTTATCTCTTTTTTTTTTTTTGGTTTGTTATTTTTTCTATCTACATAGTTAGTATTGGGGTTTGGATGCAGGGTCATGGAGCATAAACGAAATTCAATGATGGATATTTTGGCGGATGTAAAAATTTAGGTATAAGTGCGGTTTGTATGGTAGTGTTTGTGTGAATGTTAAGTCTGTTTATGAATGATGGAATGATTCTATTTTCTATATATGTATCTAAAAGTTGTATGCCTGTTCGTTCATGCAGTATGGTATTCCTGGTTCTACTCGAGCGTCTGATATTTGTGGCTAATCTTAGCGACTTGTTTTGTATAATTTGTAGACTATTTTGTTGAGTTTTTGTGATCCAGGGATACCACACTGGAGAAGCGTAGGTGAGAATTGGGCGAATATATGTTTTGTACAGAAGGGTTGCCGTTTCCGTATTTGCTTGTAGCATTATATTCCCTATTTTGGCTAGTCTTATTTTAGATTTAGTGATTATGTCTTGTATTTGCTTTGCAAATTTAAAGTGCCTTTCTATGTTTACCCCTAGGTATTTTAATATCGTGATATTTTTGATGTTTATATCATTTATGCAAATTGTTATATTAGGTGAATTTCTTTTATTTGTGAATGTGACGACCTGCGTCTTTGCTCCGTTTACGTGTAGCCCCCATTTGTGGTAATAAGTTACAATTTCGTCTGTCTGCTGTTGCATTAGTCTTTGTATCAGTTGTGGGCTCTTTGAGTTTGTTAATGTGGCTGTATCGTCTGCGTATAATGCAACAGTGGTCCTATAGTCTTTTGGATGTGGGAGATCGTGCGTGTATAGGTTGAAAAGTATTGGTCCTAGTGCAGAGCCCTGGGGTACGCCGGCTAACACTGGGCGGGACGTGGATACATCATGTTTGACTGTCACTACGAATTTGCGATTAGATATGTATGACTGTATTATTTTATTAATACGCGTCGGATATTTCGCTAGATGTAGCTTATATAACAGTCCAGGGTGCCAGACTTTGTCAAAGGCTTTCTCGAGTAGAGTAGACCTCGATTAAGGTTGGTAGTAATGCGTTCACAGATGCGAAACAGCTGTTGGTCGGTGGAATGGCTGGGTTACAATCCGTATTGGAATTCGCTCATGACTTTATTTGTCTGTGCGAACTCCAATACTCGGGATTGGATGAGTGAGTCTAATAGCTTGCCTATGGATGGTAATAGATTGATGGGTCTATAGCAAGCTGGATCTATGCGGGATTTATTTGGTTTATGTATGGGGACGACCTTGGCTGTTTTCCAATATGTGGGATAGTAGGTTAGTCTCATACAGGAGTTAAATAGGTTTACTAGGAACATTACTGCAAGGTATGGTAAATTTTTAAGGGCAAAGTTGGGAATATTGTGAGGGCCGGGTGCTTTTCTGTTTCTGAGTGCTTTGATTACGGCGTGTATTTGTTGCGGCGTAAAAAATATTGATTGTTCATCGTTTTTAAGTTTTTTATTGTTTAATGTGTTTATGAATTCTTGAGCCATTATTTGGGTAGTTATGTTGATTTTATTTGACTTGAATTGACTTGCAAATGTTTGAGAAAAGCACTCGGCCTTCTCTGCATCCGTTTCCGCATTTCCACGGGCTGTGATTAATATGGGTATCGGGGGTTTTGCTCTAGTGAATAGCCTCGGAAGATCCTGCGGATCGTCAGGGTGGGATTCTATGGTTTTTTTGAGAGTACTGTCTCTGAATTCTGAGATGCTTTTTCTTATTTGTTTTGTTAGGTTATTAATTAGATTACAATACGCAGGATTTTTGGTTCTATGATAAGTTTTTCTCATTTGTGTTCTCTGATGTATAATATCCAATCTTTCGAAGGAAAAGGCACTAAATATTTGATATTGCCGGCAGCGAATCGAGAGCTGAATGAGGCGTTCAGCGGACGACAGAGTAGGGGTAGTTTAAAAACTTTGCCAAAGCGAGGAATGCGACGCTGAACATCATCGGGGAAGAGCAGTGAATGTTTGTAAAGAAAGGGCAGTCAATTTGATAGACTGCCATGAGCGACGCTAGACGTGGCTCTATGCTGTACAGGTGTACCGTGGGATCCTAAGAGCGGTGTGGCTATTTAAAAATATTCGCCGTATAAAAGCGGCAGTCACATTAGGCTGCTTTTGTGAGATGCAATCGACAGAGTGCTCTTTCCCTGCCGACTGCGGACTATGGATATAAACGGGGATGAACACCAAAGAAGAAGGGTAAGAATTCCCAAGGGAGCACGTACCTTAATACGTTGCCAAGAACGTAGAGAAGATAGGAACAATGAAGGTGGATTAATGATATTCCAGAATCATCATAGAAATCTCGGACAAAGGGTCTCGTCTAGACAAAAGGTGATTGAAAATAGAATGACGAATGTTGTGTAGGCCGTTGGACCACTTCTACGTCGGGTGGGACGATGACCAATGCTTCAATGTTAGGTAGGCTGTTGGACCGAGGTCCAACCGAGGTTGGAGCGATTACCGACCTACGTCGGTTGGAGCGATTACGATTTTTTTTGTTATGGTTATATTATGGTGCGAAGTATTGCGTAGTTGTGGACTGCGGCTGGATGGCGTAGACCGACTAACGAATTTTTGTGCAAGTTCGAAGCGAAGTCCGATTGTACCCTTGTGTACAAAAGTGGATTAATCAGCAGCTGGAACTGTGGCGAAGTGAACGTCGGGAAGATCTCCAGCTTGAGTTGTTTGGTCTGCGCAGGAGTTGCCACTTCTTTGTCCGGGCCTCTTGGAATACGGCTTTCTGCGCCGATTTGTGATATGGCGATGGTTCGTATTCTTGAATAACTTCCAAATGATGGCAGTTAACGATGTTTAGTGTTTTTTGCCGAACAATAGATACTTGGGGTTTCCAACTAGTGATCGAAGAAGCCTGTAGCTCTACGGGGACCGTCTGGAGGTCGAGGCGAACGGCTGCATATATCTTATACTGGTTTGATTTGACAGCTGGGGGGACACCTACTGGGTCAGTTGGCGTCGATGTCGGATGTCCTCGCAAATGCGTCGCGACGTTAAAATTATCATCTTCTTATTCACATCCTCTATATTTATATGAGTGTCACTTTGACTCATATTGTCGATGTGTTTCCTTGGCGGCCAGTATCCAGTTAGAATTTCTATAGTGAATTGTAGGTTTCCTCTGGACATTTCTAGAGTCTCATTAATTTATACCCAGAAGAGTTTGTTAACAAACCACTCTTTAATATTCAAGATGGAGCAAATGAAGATACCGTAAAATTAGAATTTGAATTTACGATATCAATTATTCCATATATTTTCTCAAAAAAATGCGCTGTAGCCATGTTGGTTTCTCTTTCGAGGAAAAATTAGCATGGGTGGCATATATGTGCCTGCTGCAAAAAATCATATTTCTGCTGTAACGAGTTCGCCCCGTTCACCAGATGTTATCAAACTTGTCGTTTGCCTTTCATTACGATAATTTTAAAAACGCCTTTGGGAACCACGGTACTGCCAGATTCATCAACGTTGTAGATTTTTTCTGTGAACTGATACTTTTCAACCAATTATGTAAGCAGAGTAATAAAAATTGGTCACAGAAACCTTGTTAAATCCTCTTGCATGCATTCCTGACGTTACTTCCTTAGCAACAAGTCTGGGTGCCTCTTTAGGAAACCATGCATCCAACCCTTTCCAGCATTCTGTGTATTTTTGTTAAATGTATGATCAATGCGATTTTTGTCAGCTAAGGCGTCTTCGGCATTTTTCCATAGTTAAACAATATAATCTTTCTTCCATGTTTTTTAAGTAATTATCTATTTATTTTTCTTCCTGTTGTTTAAAAGCGGGGTTACAACTACCTAATGTTTTTGTTATAATCATATCTGGATTCTCTCTTGTCTTTTTAACGTATTTTTTCCCAGAGTTGTTTGTCGAATACTAAACTGATGCGCGATAGTATCTATCATACAGCCTCTTCCATACTTTCAATATACGAGTGGAGCGATTAAATTGAAACACAATCTGAAAAAATATGATGTAATATTAGGCACGTTTTTTTAAGGTGCGGCAAAATGGGATAATGGTACCTACCCCATACTACCTACCTCATTTTCTCCGGCCTCAATATTCTAAATTGCACTTTTAAAACATTTGAAAAAATCGATTTGCAATAACACCCAAACCCATTCAAGCCTACAAATGTAGTCTTCGACAGTAATTAATTACATCAAAATTCTACTAACGCCGATGAATTTCAATTTATCTCCAAAAATTTAGCTCCAAAAAACGCACATTATTACAATTCCAAAACAAAACAGGTTGCCGCTACTCGTTGTGATGGTTACATTTACACAAATCGTTTCAAACTGAAACATGGCGTAGGGATGGTCCTAAACAACTAATTGCCACGATCGGAGATAGATGGGGCTCGCGGTTTATTTTTACCCCGTTTTACTCACCTACCCCGTTTTGCTCGCCTGTCCTCTTCCTATGAAAGTGCATATGAAAAGTGTCACAAGATGTTTGATTATTGTAAACAATACTCTAATATACAGATCTTGCATTTCTAAATTAAGCGCTGTTACTATCACCTACTTTTTAATTCAACAACGAAACATCGTCGCCCAATGTTGAACCTGGGTCAGATTACCGTTGCATATGTACCGAGACTACCGAGTGAAGTTTACCTTCCCTTATATCATGGAGTGAAGATATCTTTGGGCTAGGCCCCAGATCTTGCTCACCGCTGCACCTCAAGAGGATAAGAGGATCCAAGCAGTGGAAAACGTAGCACTTCTGACTGCAGTAGGCGCCCCATGGTATGTGACCAACGAAGTCATCCATAGGGACCTGAAGTACAAGACGACCACGGAGAAGATCGAGGATCACGTAAAGAAGCTCTACGTCATCGCAGAGGACCACGGGAACCCGATGATCCGGCTGGCTACGGACTACGATCCAGAGGAAGCCGGACCTCACAAGCGGCCAAAGACACAGATCCTGGACAACGGGTAAGTATAAGAAATCAGGATCTTATGTTTCAGCACGACTGATGCAAGAAGAAGCAGACGACACCGAAGAAATGAACAGGACCAAAGAAAACGGATCGAGAAGTCACTAAAACAGACCAATCCAGTGGACGGCGAGGCCGACTGCCTTGCCAAACTACACATCCTTACCTTACCTGACGGAGCCAGCGAGCTGATAGTTGATCATCTCGCGAGCTCCATCATCCTGAGCTACAATGCTCATCCTCCAATACCAACCTGAATGCCGCTCAGCCAGGCTTTAGCAAGCAATACTTTAGCAAGCCCGACGAGAGGCAGGAAGGATCCCTCAAACACCCGGCACGACACCCTCCGGGGTAATACACACCGGCGAAGAAAGTCAATAGCGCCAGAAGCAAGGCTCTCCCGATGGGGCTCATCATCCAGGAGCGGTAGAGGCTGCATAACTTCTGGTAACACTGATCACAATTGTGGGGAAGGTTACATGAAATGCGTGGCCTACCCCTTTCGAGGCGGTCTAGGCCTACATAGATATTTGGGGTAAAATGCGATGGTACCGCTCCCCCTCCTATCGAGGTCACATCTTTATCCAAGAATATTGCCGCGCACTCACCACTGCCTGGGCGCAATTGACATAACATATTCGGACTTTCTAATACTCAATATTACTCTTGTGCATAGACCAAGACAATTTACTATATCGTCACTACCTAATATAAAATATAGCCACCCTCGTTAGTCTCAGAAGTTTGCAATACATGTTCTGCCGTACATTACTCTGGTACATACTCTGATAGCCTATATTTTCCTACTTCTGGTGAATATAATTCCGTCGGGGTTTTGCGGAATTTTGCTTAAGGAAGCGACTCCACTTACTAGTTGCGACTTTGACACTCACCTTTTTAAAAGTAACCTACTAGTATTTGACGAACAAGAATTTAATAAAAAGTGTAATGGTGAAAGATGTGGGATATAGGCTAACATTATAGGTATCAGTTCTACCAACGACTCTCGAGAGATAACTATAGTTGTATGAATTATAAATGAGCCTACAGTGCCGACAGCGACTTTATGTCATAATAAAATCATTATATAAGGCTCATTAGAGACATTATAATGCTTTATTTTATTAAACATACGTACCTATATAGAATGTTCTCAGTATCATTTAATTCAGATTTCAATATTTATTTGTGCATATCGATATCATAACGATATCGTATCGATATATTTGAACATCATAATAAACAAATTCACGTATCAAGAACAAATGTTTGTTTTGCTCTTATTTTCCACTCTGTCTAAATGCTTGATTAATAGCTCGGATACTAACTTATTACCTAGGGTGTTGCCTACATGTGATGAAATGGAAAATATTTGAATTTTTCTTAGCCTCAGTTGGATTATGTCGCTACAACATATTTCTATTTCTTTTGCGTAATTACTACGCGTACTGCGTAATTATTCCGGAATGCGACTCCGGGAAGCTAGCGTGGCGTCGATGGAAAAGCGCCGAAAATATCACGTCCTTCAGCTAAGTCATAACAGAGACCGCTCTGTCCAGAGGAGAGTCGCCCACCAATCACCTCCCTAGATATAGATATATTATCTATATGCCTAGATATATTATTACATATATTATTATCAATTACTTCTTGGTGCACCATAGCCTAATATATGGAAATGTGCCATTGTAATTTCGGTAGCCAAACTAATAAGGCTAATAAGATTCAAATGCATAGATTTTATACCTATTAGCTAACTCTCTGTGTTAGCTAAAATAAGAGTCTGTGTCTACTTACACTAACCCATTTTCATCTTCATACCTTTACCTACAATTTTTGTTATGAAATAATTATCACAAATTGGTGCATTCAATGGTGGTCTCATTCAGTGTAGAATTTAATGCCCTACAACTTTTAACAGGACAATGTTTTCGATATTGTGAGTCCTTTACAAGATATAACCGTGAACCCGCAAAATTCTCCTTTTGGGGATTCATTTTTACCCCCACCACTTTAGCACAACTCCGCCGAGGGGGAAACCTTGGATAGTCCTATTAGGCAACAAATTAGGCTATTAAAACAATAAAAGCTTTTAGCAATTATTTCCGATTTGAATTTTAAGCTTATTTCCCTAATAGTAGTTTCCAGCATTACAAATAATTAAAATATTATGTGCTTTAATAAATTCAATGTGGGGTATGGAGCAATTAAAATTGGTACACGTTTACACGATTATGTACCAAATCGACCATCAATATACCGTTCTCATTGACGAAAGAAATAATCAATCAAATACTATTACCATTATCAGCCAAAGTATATCCTATTAGAAATAAGTAACAAGGCAGCAAACAGTAACGAATTCATTTTTCTATGACATATATTTCACATAGTACACAAATACTGGAAAAATATCTGGCCAACTTATATCTTATATATAAACAATTATACAACATATAAATATTCCATCAAAATTACGTAAGTACACCAAGTGCATCGTACGTGTTAATACTGGATCATATTTAAGATTGACTTGTTTATGTTGCACCGTGTTTTAAAGCCCGGATTAATGTGCTAAAACCAGTTTGAATTAAAGTCACCAATTTCGAGGGTTTAAGACGGAGTTTCAAAGTGCGCTTTTAGGCTTTTACTAGCACAGCCCTCTACCATACCTACCATACCTAGGTACTACGACACGATTTCTGAATAGGTTCATGATTGTGGAAGGTATGTATGTACCCTCTGCAATCATGGACCTATTTAGTGTTTTCAAAAATCTATTTTTCAATAATTTGAAATTACTAGAGGTCATGGAATGGAGCTTTCCTAGACGAACATTTTTGATGAGTAATTACATGAAAGATATGGACGATCTAACGTTTTTCCAGAGATTTAGGTGCAGGAAACAAACCGTCCTCCAAGTTTTATTAGAAATATAAAGTCAGTTAGAATTTCAATAATTCGTAAATTTTGTATACTTACTATTTACCTACTTCAATAATTTCAGAAATGATATACTAAGAAATCTAAGATTTTTTGGGAATCGATAGATTTTAATGTCATAATTAATGTATTATTAGATTTACCCCTTCGTACCTTTGCCGCTCCCACCGCCATATTGCCAAGAGGGCACCCAAAACGGAGTTTTCCTAGAGGCAAAATAGATATTACAAATTAAAGAAGAGGAAACTAGCTATAAAAAAGGTACTTTGCATTTTTTTATAAACTTGATAGTTATAGTTAACTATAGAGGCGCTACAGGCGATTCATTACAGGCATTTATGTCATCGCCTGTATTTATTTACCACTTTTGTGCATCTACATTAGCTTTTTTATGTCTATGTTAGTTTTTATTATGGATAAGTTCGGTGCTACTGCTTTAATATTCGTTTCCATACAACCTATAATATTCTGTGCGTCTTTTTTTTTGTGGTATCCTCAGTAGGAGTAATCCACAAGTAGGATGCTTTTCAGCTGGCCCTCAAGTTTTCTGTTGTACCTATGGATGGATGGAACTCATCAATTTGATACTGTGTATTACCTGCCGTTACAATGTCAGATTATGTATCAGCATCTTCGGTTTCTAATTCAGTGTCGGGGTTGGAATGAAATATTTCGAGAGATATTGGCATCTGATCCTCCTCGTCAAGGTCGACAACTTCCTCCAAATGTTTATTCCACAGTTTTTTCCTTCACAGAAACTGCAATTAATCGAACTGTGTAATCTGGCTTTGGGGCACCCACATGCTGCCCGATATCCTGTCTTACACTTGCATGATATGAATTTCAGTAGCGCCCGGGGAGCAGAATCTTTTAATGTTGTTAGTGGAGTACGTCCGGTGTTTATTATTTTCCATCCTCATTCTTCTGCATTTTTTTGCACTCCACATCACAGCTGTACTTGATAATACGTACGAAGGGAATGTTGCATGCACTTGTGGCTGGCATGGTAGCAATATTCGAGCGACTCTTCTGTATTAAGGACAAGAAGCGTTCGTATCGATAGTTGCCCAGAGTGTTGTCAGCGTTCCTTTTGCATCCATATAATGACAGAAGAAAACCCTCCCCTGCATTGGAAACGTCGTCAGGATTATCTAAAGGGTTTTTCAATATCTCGATGGCCTCGCTCAGAGGTTCAATTTGCTTTCCAAGAGCCGAGGTTGTGCTACAGCACAACCTCGGCGTGTGTGTAAAAATAAATATTTTTCTCAATGCAGCTACCACCATTCGGATTGTGCGTAGAATGCATTTGCTGAGAGATATTTCCTTTTCCCGGCTTCTGGGAATATACGTTTTGCTGATCTGTACCCAGTGCTGTTATGAGAACAAACTATTGTTGGAGAAGATGTTAACCTTATTCAACATCTTTTCCAACAATAATTACCGAAGCGTATGAGGACGATAATAATTGTATTGTCATATTTACGATAAGTGTGTCTGTATCTTCCGCTGACTGTTTAACAATGAAGTTGGCTTCTTCAAATGTATTCTTCAGCATGGAGATGAAGCGCCGTTTGTTTGTCTCATTTTCATATGTGGTACGTTTCTATATATATATCAATAATACAGACGCAAATTACAACAATATACCAGACATAAATAAATAAATAAATAAATGGAGTTCCACCTAAAAGGTGCCGTAGATACGAATATTAAAGTAGTAGCATCGAACCTCTATGAAAACTATTATAGAATCAAATGAAAGCTAATGTAGAGGCGCAGAAGTAAATAGAAGCGATAACATAATGTTTGTAACATCGAAATATGAGAAATAAAAAATTTTCAAAGGAGACCCACAATTTCCGCAATGGGAGATAGGAGCATTATAACTTTTACTTTACGACTTGACGAATTTATAACTAAAATCGTCAATATACAGGCGCTTTCATTCAAGAAGTTGTTATGTTTTGATTAGAATACTAATAACTAATGAATTTTAACACAAAACCCATCAAAATAATACACTAAATTAGGGAATAACTGTATTACTTCTATTTCAAGAATTAATGTTGATCCCACTTTACCACAAAACGGGGTCGGCGGCTCCTCTTTAATTTGTAGTAACTATATTTTTTTAGGAGGTACGGGAAGCGAGATATTTTGAATACTGTGTTGAGCGCCGTCTTGGAAATATTATGGCAGCGGAGAGCGGCAAATATTTGAAGGGGCAAATCTAGTATGTTAAATAGGTCCCTAAAATCTGTAGATTCCCAAAAAATCAAAACTTCTCGGTTCTCGTCAAAACCGCAGTTATTCGGACCAAAAGCCTACTTTATATTTTATAACATTTATAACTAAAATACAACATCTTAATTTCAGAGGACAGTGGATACGCTTTTTCTTCTTATTTATTAATACCTCTCGCAAACCCTCATTGGAGTTGTTCGGGACATGGAAGTGCCGTTTTCCAGTGTGAGCTTATGGCATGCGAGTACATGAAAAATTACCATTTCCCCCTCTTTTCACTCCCTCCCACGGAGTACGACGCTCGTGGTCGTGTAAATCTTTTAAACTTACTTAGAAGAGGGTATGCATTGGAGTGAATTTTTTTTTTTGCTGCAGTTTCATTATTATACCGTAAACTTGGGTAGCATTGGTCCACTCTCAAACTTTAGGACCCTGTAACTTTCGATAGGAGAAAGATTTCTCAATTTTTATTAAACCAGAAGACATGTCGCTAATAGTACTTTCAGCATACCAAAAATAAAAATTATTGCAATTTGAAAAATGCCACTTTTTTAAAAAAAAGTTGGTGGCCAAAGTTAGAAGACAAAGTTGGATCACTTTGGCCGAGCACTGTTTTTTCACTTAAATATAAAGACCGACATACAAATAGCTTTAGCCACAAAAAGTGTTTTTAAAAATAGTTTAATAAATTCAGGGCCCGTTTTAGTGAAGAACAACAAAAATATGCAAAAAAATTACATTTTTACTGTTTACTTAACAAAAGTACCTAATTAAATTATACAGTAAAAAGCAAAATAAACTGAAAATATAAAGTAACAAAATATTCTATGTAAACATTCAATATAAATAAAAAACAACTTATTTAGGTATATTTATTTATCTCATGGATTGTAAAAAAAATCCTCTCTTGGAGGGTTGCGGTAGATATATTAATGACCTCTAAAATGTCTTCAGGTTTATACCAAAGGATACCATCTAACAAAGGCCACTACCATTGAGGTACTCCACTTTTTTGAAGAGAATTAATCTCAAACGTTTTCCTATTTCCTTTTGATTTAATTTGATTAACTTGTCCTGGGTAAACTTGGCTCTCATATAAAAACGAAACAATGTTTCCATTGTTAATATGATCAATAATCTTGTTTTCATTGCTTGGTGTTGTCAGACTTTCATCAGCAACTTCCTCATCTAGGTCCCTATGATCGGCAACATCCTCATCAAGGTCGCCTTGATCGGCAACTTCTTCATCAAGGTCATCTTGATCGGCAACTTCCTCATCAAGGTCACAGTAATTCTCAGTCTCCGAATAAATGGAAATATTACAGGAGGACTGAGGAAATATTACTGACGCGCTGACATTAAGCTGTATATTTTGGTCTACATTTTTATTGCTTGGAATTCGTTATAAAACTTTTCATCTATTCAAGGGGTAAATACCAGCCTTTTCAAATCCACTCTTTAGATTTACTTTTCCCCGTTCTGCTAGAGATTCTGCTAGTGATTTTAGAAGGTGAGGGAAATATTGTTGCGAAAGACTTTGGTAATTTCCACTTAATTTGTATGAGCTGAGCAATTGCCTCCACTTAATTTTCATTGGTCGAAAATATGCTACGTCTAACGGCTGTGTAAGGTGGGTCGTATTGGGCGGTAAGCATATACATTTAATTTGATGTTTATTACAAAGGTCTAAGACCGTTAAATGTGAAGAAAAGTTATCTCCGATTACCACTTTAGTTCCTTCTAATTTTTTTAAAAATGGCAATAGCAAAAATTCGAACTAATCCTCGAATATTGTAGTTTAAAACCAACCACTTTTGGAACGATTATAACTCGTTATAATCGTTCCACCTGGTCCACCTATCATGCAATTGTCGTATAAATGCGTAGCTTTGTAAACCATGTAGGGTGGTAAAGTTTCACCCAACACATTTCCACAAAACATTACACTTGTAGATTGTTTTGTTGTATTTATAATCCGCTCTGGATATTTACCCTGCTTCGTGATAATTTTTTTACTACCCGGATCATCGACTAAATTAGATCGTCTCAAGTCCATATGTTTGCTGGTTAAAACCTCAACTATTTCTCGCTGTAAGTTATAAAAAAAATGTTTTTCATATCAGGAGTGATAGTGGCTCCAGCGACTTTAATATTAGAAGCAAATCGCTGTGTAAGGTCGGGGTGCCATTTTAAAAATAGTCTTACCCATTCCGGCCCTGGCAAGTTATCTGTAAATTTACGTACAGTCACCCCTTTGCGGTCTAGATATGTTTTTACAATTTTTCGCAAGTCTAGTGCATTTAAAGGAGATCCGAAATCTGAGGCAACTATGATACGACATTTTAACTTTCTGTCTTCGTCTGCCCATGGAAAATGCACCGAAAATGCATGGGTGACTTCGGCCACCCCCTAGCGGCTAGGCTTGACAGTGTGACTTGATGGCATATGAACAGAAATCTGCTAGAGAGACCCACGAACGCCTCCTTTGAGCCCGCGATCATATATGGCCCTAATTTTGTTTGTACAGGGGGGAAAGTTATAACGACTAAAAATTTGCGCATTTTTAACAAGGACATTCTCATGTGATTTACGAAAATATGAGGGACCAATTTTATTTCACATTCATAGTTTTAAGTTCCCTATAGTATGTATATGTCATATATACCTTGATATTAAAAAAAATTACGTCCATTTTTTAATATATTAGGAAAGAAATAAATTTCAGAAATTGGCCAAAGCCACCCAAGCTTACGGTATCGTCATATTATTAATATAGTTATATTATTATTTATTCAGTTTTATTATAGGCCGATTTTTGTGTTAGTTTTACTATCTCATAAGTATTCGACTAATCATGGACTACTAAGAAAACTAACGCTATCAATATTGGAAATAGAGAATGATGTTAACTATATTTAATGAAGGTGATTGCAAGGAGAGGTAAATGGTATTAATATTTCGTCATCATTTGTCATTTCGTCGTCGTATTGTGATCTTATTAGTAATAATATCTGCAAGTTATTGTCTGCATAATTAAGAGAATGCGTAAGGTATTGACATCCCTATTATTTTCACATAATTATTTATAGATTTTAAGTATTTATTACGCGAAAGTGTACCAAATGTCTGCAAATAACAATAAAACATTTCATGTCATTAAGTTTCAAAGATTCTTGACCGGAATAAGGTACATAAATAAATATGAAATTTTAAATAATTTAAAATCTTAAATCACAGTAAATCCATATATTAATTTGTACTATTTATTGACTAGATTGTGTTTTATTTTGATTCCAAACGGTGAACGGAGGGTCTACTAACTCGAAACATCTTGCCCAAAAATTATCTATTGTGTGATAGAGATGTCTTGAGGTACCACTTATCGAATGGGCTTCATCTGGATAGCTCTGAAAGGAAAAACAAATATAATGACAATATTCTCACACTAGTATTTATATTATTGTCCTTGTTAACAATCATTTTAATAGTGGCTTAGCTTCCCATAATATTAACTCCCATAAAGAAATATTTCGCAACAACTTTTTACTCTGTGGAAAATATGTTTAATAATTTTTTTATCTAAAAATTAGTGATAAATTAGATAAGTGATACATTTTTATTTTCTAAATATAAGGTTACATGTATCAACAAAATCATATATTTTATGAACAACGCAAGCTGTGGGCAAACCAGAAGCCGCTTGTGGTTCCGCCTCGGCTTGTCTTTGCTAAACCTTACACCATACAAACTACTGGCGAAGATGAGACCAGCGTTGAAGGTATAAAATATGTCTTCACAGACGGATCAAAGAAAAAGGAAGGAGCAGGCTGTGGTACATATTCTAGAAATCTGCGACTCCGATGCAACTGGACTATGGAGAAAAATGCCAGTGTAATACAAAGAGAACTCGCTGGTATAACCATAGCCGCACAAGAGATTGCTCGCAGAGAAATAACGGGCAAGACAATCAGAATCTGAACAGATATAGACAATCACTACTGGCCCTGAAAATCTATAAAATAGCCAAAGGGTCAACATGGGAATGTCACCATTTGTGACAGGAATCCTAACCAGACACTGCCGGGTAAAGAAGAACCTCTATAACATGAGACAAAGTGACACACCCATCTGTAGAGGATGTGAACAAGAACATGAAACTGTCGAGCATGTACTTTGTGAATGTCCCGCCGTGTCATCGACCAGAGAATCCATATTGGGAGAACATTTTTTGAGGGAAATTCCCCTAGGCAACATCGTCATCTTTTGTACAGAATTAGGCTGGTTGATGGCCTAGGGAGACATCTCCCTCGCGGAGGAAGCACAAGGGGCCCAATGGTGCCTAAGTGCAGCGTAGATCTGATGAGATCTGCGCACTCCGAACAAATTCCAGAAAAAAAACATATTTTTTGTTATACAGGCTTTGTTGTGTATATGCCCCAAAAATTATGTATTTTTGAAGAACACTTGACTAGTTTCTTCCTAATTGGAAACAATAAATATGCAAAATTAGTTTGAAGAACACGTTTAATTAAGTGGCCTAGGAGAAATAATGACCGGAAATCCTAAGCTCCATAGTTTATAGCACGGCTACTTCTCAAAATAAGAACTAAAGAATCGTATAGTGGCACTATTTCAGATATTTCTAAGAATATCTAAGATACGAAGGCGAACGTTAATGAATAATGATTACTCAATTTTATGGAAATATCTTCCATTAATAAACAACACAATGTCTGCAGAGGTAAAAAATTACTTTAGACTTAGTTATTTTATATTTACCAACTATCCTGTTATATCTAAATTTTTACATTTTGTTGTGCGTTTTGCGTTTGAAAGTAAATATTTCCTAAATTAAAATCTTACATATATATTCTTCTTTGAATCTACGTCCGTCTGTTTCTATTCGAATTTCCCAGAATACGGAGTACGGACTGATTTTGCTGGGACAAATTTTTCATATTAGGGCCAGAATTTTTACTGTCCATTGGCCCTTTTCTAAGTTGTTACATGACTGCTAGAATGTATGCAATACTCCCATAATAATATATTGTATATTTTGGAAAAAATATACACATTGGCAATTCTAATATTTCTTTAACAATAATTATTTATTTAATAATTCTTAATAATTTACTTACCTGTTGTCTGAAGTCAACATTAGCCTGCTCTAATGCTCTCACTAACGCCATTGCATTTTGGTAATGGACATTGTCGTCAGCGTTACCGTGGATAATAAAGTAGCGTCTACCTCTAAATAATTCTGCCTGTCTACTGAGATCAGTATTATTGTATCCAATTTCATTATCATCCGGTGTTGGAAGACCCATGTATCTTTCTGTATAAATCGTATCTGGAATTTAAATACAAGGACATATTGTATTACGATATTATTAAAATGTTTGTCTTAATTTTAACAGCATCTACCTATCTAAAAGTATTTCCAACTCATCGGCTCGCACAAATACTAATTTTCGTATAAAAAATGTTGCAAAGTGAAACAAATAAAAATCAATAACCGAAAATGCACACATATGAAACAAAACCAGAGTACTACAAACCGACGAGTAGCGACAGCTTAGAGTCGATTTTTAGAGCGCCTGCGCGAAATACGATTGCCAGCTGTCAAAGGAATACACAACAACTAGTGAGATTTTAGTTAGGGGTTAGTTAGACAATACTGTCTTTCAATGTAGATGCTTTATTTGAATCCACTTCACAGTTTTAGCAGTGTATTACGATGTCTAGCAGTCAACGCCTTTAGACGAAATTAGATCACTCCTCATCAAAGGTGCCGACGGTTTATGTCGCTACTCGTCATTTTGTAGTACTGTGACAAAACATTAACAGGAAATAGTAGTTCCATTCTGCGTATTATTGTTTATACCAATTAAAGGAATGTAGAGGGATTTGGAAGGAACATAATTCTTGTTTGAACTAGTTAGAAGGTACACATAATAAAATTCTCCACTAGGAAAGGGGCGTACATAGAAATAAAATAATCTGACTTATTTTTTTCGCGATCTCGCATTCGCGCTCAGAATTCGCAAATTATGGAAATAGTTATTTATGGTAAAAGTGTGTTATGTTCTATATAACATAACACATAAGTGCCATACAAAATTTTATCCAACAGCATCGCCTCACGGCCAAAATGTTGAATTTCGGCGGAGGATCGTGCATAAATAGGTAAATGTATCCTAGAAAATCTTAAAGAACCGCCACCATCTACCTCTGTTCGCTTAAAATTCAAATTATTAAGGTGCTTTTATGTTCCTATGGAACACGGATGTTTTTTTTTAATAATAATAAACAACATTGTCATTCAGACTGCTTTTAGTTACAATAAATAGCGAATTTTTGATACTAGAAACCAGTTTTTAAACAAAAATGGATCAGGAAGAACTTATTGATCCTCCCACGAAATTATTGATCCCAAGAAATTATTGATGATGTGGAGGCGGCCACATTTCAAATTTTGCCGGAAAAATCCCGTGGCTCTTACGATAAGGAGTTCAAAGCGTTTGAAGACTTGATATGTTAAAGGCATAAATGAAAGTGTTTTGCTTGCTTACTTTTTTGAACTACCCAAGAAAAAAGCACACAGCTACACAGCTTTACAAAAACATTGATATCTCTAATTGAGCTTTTTGAAGACTCAAAATATACTTTTCATTAGTAGATAGGTATATTATTCATTAACCTAGGTGGTTCCATTAGTAGATAGGTAGATTATTCAACCTTCTATGTTTATTAGATAAAATATTTGATTCCTGATTCCAAATACTGAAGTTTGCGGGACAAAATAAAAAATTCACCGAATTGCATTATGGCTTTCGATCCAAACAGTGTACCATTTATTCCATAATAGTAATCACGTGTATATGCCGATATTTACATACTAACTCTACATACCACGTCGAGAATCGAGACACCGAGAAACCGTTGAATTAGTTTTATACCCTGGATGTATACCTATTTAAGCAGAGCCGATGGTATATTCCGAGCGTAAGATAAATTAATATGATATGACAATACATCAAATTCACAAACATCCATCATCCACAAACTTGGTAAAGATGTAACAAAAGTCACATACTATCGATCAATTACCTTGTCATCAACAATGCCAAAACTGCTCGAAAAAATTTGCATCAATGTATCGATATAGACATTGGTATAAAGGACTGGATGCGCATTACAAATTCTTCTCTAGACAGTCACACTCCACAAAACAACAATACAACATAGCACCAAATCAATAGAAAATCATTCAAAAGGACCAGAAAACCTCTTGGTAAGGTAAACTTAACCCAGGCTCTTGGTAAGGCGTCTAGACTTATTACGTTAAGTACAAAATAAACCATCCCAATGTATTGACGTATCAAAAGATGATTGATTTACCTACTAAAATTCTAAAAATAATGATACGGACAGCCACATTCGCCCCAATCTCTCTTATTTAACCCCGCTTGGCGGACAGAAAACCTTGACACAATTCCATTTAGTTCGGTTTTTACAAATGTATACAGCCCAAACTAAACGTCGCGTCGTAAGAAAAACAAGTTCAAGTAAAAAAGTTTCCTTGCTCTATTGGCAACATTTTTCTCGCTTATACTAGTTATCTATCTCTAAAGATAATAGCTATTTATGTAACCAGTAGGGAAAAGTACTATTTTGTGTAACGAGCAGATTTCTGCGGAACGAGGGCTAGGAAGTTCCGCAAAAGGATGCGAGTTACACAAAATAGTGTTTGCCAACGTGTTTCATACAAGATTTTTTTGTAATTCACACCAATTTTATATTTTATGAGAAGAAAACTCTGAAATTAATACGTTTAAAGACAAAGTAGGTTTTAATGGTGTGACAGCTCGTCACTTTCATAGCCTGTCAGGTCTAAATAACCTACTATGAAATGAACTTTACATAACCAGCTGCGTAATATTTTATTTTTCGTAACTGGTTATGAAAAGTAAGACGTTTCCTAACGTCAAAAGGTTTCGAAAAGTCTCACTTTACACAAGTTTTCCCAACTCATCATTTTAAGCCGCAAAATGACGATATTTTGTGTCATCTAGCGAAAAAAAATTACTTAGGTTTTATATAACCTTCTAAATTTCCTAAGTAAGTATTGTAAGGCACTATACCAGGGAAGTATTGAAAAATATTATATCCAAAATTCATAACGATCGGACCTCAACTAAAAAAGTTATGCAGTAGTTTGCAAAAAATATTATTATAATGAACATTTTCAGTTTTTTAAAAGTGTCATATTTTGACACGTTTGGCAATTCTGAATCAAAGGGCGAACAAAAAATTCGAATCGGCCAGGTCATTTTACATAGGATTTCATGTTTTTTAGGTGGATTTTCGCACTTGTATAGAGCATCTTTAAAACGCTTCATAGGAGGCCTCAGATTCCCAACTATATTTGACTGGATTATATATAATTTGTTGTATCAATAATAAGTGTCAACCCATATAGATAATAGGATGGACATTACGTTACAAAATTAACTATTACAGACATATTTTTGTGGAACTCATGCAACATCTATTTATAAACCACAATTTTATTGAAGCGGAAACTCATATTTGATTATTTGACCAGATATAAATCTGGTCGTTTCGATTCTTACCGTAGTATATGAAGCTTGTGACTGGTGCAACAGCTAAAGCAAAATTAAACACATGATCCGTGTCTTTTACTAAAGCCCAACTTGATGCAAATCCACCGTAACTCCATCCCCAAATCCCCGTTTTATTGGCGTCTATATATGGGAGCGTATCTTGGAGGTATCTGGAAAAATGCAATAAAGCAATGCACCTATACTGTAATATACCTTTGTGAAGTTTATTACTTGGTTACTGTAATCTGATCCTCAATTTCAACTGTAGCCAGTTTTTTGTACAGCTGGAACATTTTATTGTGGCCATCTCTCCCGCTCCCTCTTCCATCGATGGAAATATAAATAATTTCCCTTTTGGTAGCAAGATAATTTTGTATACCTGAGGAAAATGTGTCTGTTATTGCGTTGGAATTTGGACCTGCATATCTGAAATAATAAATATTTATAAGTCACGGTAGATCAATATTGTAGATGAACTCGAATAGAACAGTAATAATAAGTACATATAGGACCCTAAATAAAAAATGTTGATTTAAACACAGAGAAGTGTAGAAGCAAATCACAAATAGGAATTATTTTAAATATTTGAAATAAATTAGTGATTTAAATATAGCTGATTATATAATGGCAGTTAAATATATTCATTTACAAATATTTTCCTCAATATTATACATTATAAAAAAATGTTGATTTAATTTATTACAGGTGTCTGAAATTTTTACCTTATAGGGGAGGGTTAGTAAATGATAAATACATTGAGACGTACAGCTAGATTTATCCTATTTGTTTTTATAAACAACGACCAAAGTCGGATAATTCAGTTTTCGGCCTTTAAAATGTTCCTATTATATACGCTTTACAGAAAACATAAGATTTTTTGCAAAATAGTAGTATTCACGATGTAAGTAGGTAATGTATGGATAATTAAACATGTAGATTTTTCCAGAATTTCCAGAATGTTTCACAAAAACCAAAATATGTGGGGTCAAGAAGATAAGTGAAATGGTTTCATGGTTGCTTTTGTTGTAATATTATTTCTGCAAATTGCACACGTTTAGAGAATACATCGAAAATATTTCAGTTTCCTGAAACATTTCCGGAAATTTTGCCTATATAGAAGAAAGTTGCCTATATAGACTCATTTCTTTCCTTCCCGGAAAGTTACCATTTTAGTAAATACCTAATATCTAATATATTTAACAAATGTATGGACTACAATTTATGGGCTATTTTCTATAATCGCTGTCCATCTCGTCTAATCTCGAAGTATTTGCGGAGGTTACGTTACAATACTTCAACCCGGCTGAGAACCCCGCCTTTCACAGTTAAATATTTATTCTCGAATACGAAATGATTTCCTACAGTATTAGTCCATTGCTGACTTCTTACATTGAAATGTGGTTGCTCTGATTGCGATTTAGTGGTAGAGCTGCAATCTCCACTGGAAAGCTGTTGAATATATTCTGCATTTGAACTATTTGAAATATAATTAAAATAAAATACGGATATGCATGAATATGGATCAGCCGCTATCGCACTGCTCAAAGAATCTGCACAGCCTGATCTCCTATTCTACAGTCCTCCTCAATTCTACAGTCTGTATAAAATGTTTACGAAGTTCACTGACCGGCAAAACGGCGAAGTTCACCCCTAGCTATGGGCGTAGGTATTTTTTAGGGGGCCGAAAGTAGAATGTTTTCATATGCATATTTTAAACCCCACAGCTGATATTGAATGCAAGTTTCCACACCACTCATGAAGTATTGCTTTCGGCGCGTTCCCATTTATAGTGGGTGCCATATTTCACACAAGAAACGTATGTACAAAACACTAAAAGGTACTATTTATAGCACTATTTATAAATATGTACAAAACACTAAATAGCCGGCACAACTTGAAAACGGAAAAATAAAATAAATATTTCCAAAATAAAGTAAAAATTTCTCAACAAAAAATAAAGACAATGAAAATCATTAAAGTAATAATAAATTAACAAACAACCACAATACCTTTAAAACTGGTAATTAATATCACTATGTGTACTGTCACCATCACTATGACCGCAACTTATAATAATTGAAAACATTTTGATATTTTCAGTTCCGTATCACTATTTCTATCACTCGTCGCCATTTTCACTTTATTATCACTATAATTCACCACTATTACTGCACTATTCTTAACAAAATTAGAAAATAATTTCCTAAATGTCATAAATGTCTACATTATTATTGTTCCAAGATAATTTTCCAGGGCAATGAAAAACAGCCAGTTGTTAATATTTGGTCGAGCTACCTCAGATGAAAAAAAATAAGTTTCTATGTTGTATAGATGCTCTCACCATACTCATTGCATAAATTGTCTTATCAATTGAATCATAAAATATACCTAGGTCATCATTGAAAATCTGTGAAAATTTGGGCTCTTAATGTTTATTAAAATAACAGATTATTTTTTACAAGCTTTTATTTAACTTACGTTTGAATCTAAGTATGTTTGTTTGGGTCAAATCTTGCAACTGAATTATAAAGCAGTTATCCTCAACCGATTCAGCTGAAACACTGCTTGCACGAATAGTTTGAATGACAATACATGGTTAACTAAGTGACGTCATTCTAAATCGAAAATGGCGGACTAGTTATTTTAATGAATTTCCATGATATGGGTATCAAATGAAAAGGTGTGCTGAGAAGAATTTGAAAATAAAATGACTCACTCTAAATCCAATATGGCGGACTACCAAAAATGGTGGACCTATTTTCATGGGGGTGCTTAAACCCCATGATATGGATATCAAATGAAAGGGTTCAAGGGGGAAACAAATGGGCAAAATGGCGGAAAACAAGAAGGCCGTTATACCAATTTTAAGAGTAATAATTCGGCAAAGGTTAGGGATAGTTTGGTGGTGATCGAACAAATGTTGTAGGGACCGACAAGGGTCAACGGTTTCAAAAATCGCCGCCATCTAAAAACCGCCATCTTGAAAAATTTCAAGATGGCGGATCTAAGATGGCGGTTATTAACTTAGTTACCTCAATCCGTCTGAAATTGTTATCCCGGGGTTTTTGGAGTCCCCGATTACGATTTTGGGGTCGAATTGTTAGAGTCAAATCTTGCAACTGAATTTTAAAAGTACGCCTAGGTTGGCTTCATATTATGACTTTCATTTAATTTCGCGAGATGGGCGTCAATAAGCTCTAGGAGAGGCAATAGCTCTTTGGTGGAAGAAAGCTCCAAAATCATACCCGGAACTATGTTCTGTTAGACACAAATAAGCTTCAAGCTGAAATAAGTAGAGGTAAGTAGAGTCAAATCACTAGAAGGTCTTCTTTTGAAAAAAATAGACTGTACTAAATTAACGGACAAACGATCATGCAACAATGACGAATTAAATGAAATGAACAGACTTAGAAACATGTCCAACGATAACTAAAAAATAAAAAATAAATTAATAGTAAAAAAACTTTTTTAAAAGCAAGCTTTTATTTGAATGCTCTAAAAAGAAGAAAATAAACTTTATATTAAATTAAACCCATCAATTTATTACATTACACAATTGATATGATATAAAAGCTTGTCGAGAGATTTAACTGTGTAAATAAACAGAATATAATATTTAATTTAAATAGTGTTTTTGATAAAATAGGTAAATCTCGCGACAAGCTTTATTTTTATTTAAGCTTTATTTAATTTAATGTTTATTAATTTAATGTTTATTATCTTCTTTTTAGAGCATGTTTAGAGCAAATAAAAGCTTGTTTTTAAAAATGTTTTTTTTACTATTAATTTATTTTAAAGTTGCTATCTTGGCTGCTGTTGGTCGTAGAGGGTTAATTTATTTAAATAAGTCTTTTTCAACAATCTTTTCAATGCACCTAATTGCAGGCACTTATAAAAAATAACATTTTTATTCTATTTGTTGATAAGCAAAAAGACCTTGTAAAAGGCTCTTTAACAACAATTTTTTGAACAAGTAGTTTTTTTATTTTTTCAGCTTGCATTGTAGTTCAACCTTTTAAGAATCTATTCCACTTTGTTAAACATAAACACTCTACATCCACTATCGGTCACGGCTGTTTATATTATCGATTACATTATCAATTACGTTTTTTACATGGACGCCCTCTGGGAAAAATATATATATGCAATTATTAAAAAACTATCACGATCTAGCTGAAATTTTGCATACTTATAAAGACCCATAATGGGCTTGTCAGCAAGTTGTTATATGTTACTTACAACCATTATTGTCAAAAATATTAACATTTATAAAATAGTGTAAAAAAGAGGGTTTTTCCCCAATATCTCGATAATTTATTTATCGACTTTAACTCATTAAAAAAATAAAGTCAAGGTCTTTTCAATATAACTACAACTCTCATTAATATAAATTTTCTGTAAAACATAATGGAAAATTTCTACAGGCAGAAAACTGAATTTTTCGCCTCCGTTGTTAATAAAAAATACAGTAAATCTGGCTGAACGTCGGCACGTAGACTGGACTATAAATACTTGATTTTCTATATGTATCAATAATAACATGACCATGACATGAATTTATTATCAATAAAAATAGAAAATAGGCGTTGATGCACATGTGTATATGCGCATCCGCAACAATAATATACATCTGCATTAGAGTAAGTAGGTACATTAATACTGTTCTTACAACTAAACAAAGCTCAACTCAAAAGCTCTTTACTTACGTGTAGACAATTGCGGGATATTTTTTGCTAGATGTTTCGTCTAAGTTTGGAGGAAGTATAATCTTGACTCTAGCTACAAACTTATCGTTTATTGGCACAGTCAGATTCTTTATTACTGGTAGATGTTTTAAGGCTAGTCTGTTACGTAATAATTGGTTGTTTTGCCATACGAATACATCGCTTGTCTAAAAAATTAAAAACTACATAGATGAATATCACAAGAATGTTTTGCTAATTATTGACTAAATATTATCAACAGATATTTGAAAGACGATATTTATTATCTTTGATATTTGTATATAACTTGGTAATAATTTCGTATTATTAGTGAGAGTTTAATTTAGCAGCATTTTACAAGAGAAGAATAGCTCAGAGTAGTTTCTGAACACTCGGAGTAGTTTCCACAAACACCAAAACACTTTCACTTCGCTCGACGCGCGTTTCGCCAACCAAGTGGGCATCATCCGGAGACGATTAAAAAAAACTACTCCGAGTTACAGTTACATCAAAGGTTCCAGCCCTATCCAGAAGAGAAGAATAGGTTGAGGACCCCAACAAAATATTTATATCGCCTGTACATCGTCATCACAACTCATTTTCGAGACAAAACTTTCTTCATATACTAAATTTCCCTAAATTCTAAATTCCGAATTAGCCTACATTCATTGCCCACAAAAATAGTGACAAGTTTTAAATTCCTCAAGACCAGGAATCAGGAGGCAATTCAAAAGATACATGGCAAGTTTATGATACAAATAAAAAATCTCGACAAGATTATCAAGAAATTGGCATTAGAGGAAATTAAAAAGGACAATAAAAAGTAAAAGTAATAAGAGACGACGACTCTTATCAAAACAAGGAAAAAAGGGGAAGAATAGGTAAAGAAAGTTGCGCAACGATAACTCCGTACAGACGGCAAAACAAAAGGTCAAGTCAAATAACAAAACGACTCTGCAGCATAAGAAGAGGTTTTGAGTGAAGAGAAAAATGGAATTTCAGCCGAGGGAAGCAAGCCCTAGCCAATGCTGGCACAGAAAATTGTGGCAAATAAAAAGCACAACGCACAATCTTTAGTTCAGAAAACATTTGTATAAACCTGAGCAAAAGCTATCAGCGAAGATGTGTAGGAACTCACACAAAAGGAATATGCAAGCAGAAGAGGACTACGTGGATTGCCTCGCCTCCCAACCGCTAGAAGCTTAAAAAATCAGCTGTGGCATTACTGATGTTATCATAGCACTAGGATTAGACTATAGAAGTAATCACGTCACATAGTGACTGCATCTGGTTGACTCTAGTTTGAAGTGTGAAGTGTCGAAGTATTAAGAAGGCCACCAGGGAGAGGAATAACTGAACCTGACACAAATATAATCTGGCCCAGTGGATCGGCGAGATATACCAAGTCAAATTGTTAAGACAACTAGGTATCACCCCTTAGGCCTCGCTATCTTGAGATGAAAACGGCGTCCTCAGAATAATTCGAGACACACAGTCCTACTGCAACAGATGAAAAAGAACCACCACTGCCACCTGGTTATAACAAGAATAAAATTGCAGACGAAGAATGGATGCGTGGCTTTATGAAAAGGCATCGAGAAAAATTGTCAATTAGTAAACCGTAAGCTATTAGTTTATTCAATCCACAAGTTTTAATAAAACAAATATTAAAAAATTTTGCCATCCTGCAGGGTTCATACTCGCTTTGGACCAACTCCTCGACAGAAAATATGGAACCTTGATAAAACTGGGGTTAGCACGGTGCAATCGCAATCCAAAGTAGTAGAACTACAAGAAGAATTAAGGCAGGACTATCAGGTGTCGACACCAGTGGTTACTGATGGGAAACAGACATATGAAACAAACTGTGTATCCCATGAACAAGTACAAGTAAGAATAGCGGAAGAAAATATGGGAAAACAATTATTGCCACAGATACTTCCAAAAAAGGAGATATAAAAAGGTAAAAGTCAATAGAAACGGATCAGACTAACCAAAGATTTATTTTTTAACAACGGAAAAAACGTAACAAACCCAAATGTCCTTCTTCAGCAAAAAAACTACGTCTAAAAGGAAAAAAAGGCTATATGAAAGCAGTATTTTGAATCTTCTCCTGACAGCCAAACTATATATCCCTTGCTTCAACTGCATGATAGCTGAGTGGGAAACATAAATGTGCGATATTTGTTTGAGTTTTGGTACACCTTGGATACTTGGTACACATAGTACATCTTGTACCTTGTACCTTGGAACAATTTCTAGCTACTAAAAATTATCTTGGAAAACACCTTGGCATCAATATCTGTAAAATTCCTTTACATTTTATGTACCTGAATCGATTCAACTCAGATCAATTCGATTCAAATCTCATAAATTTTCGGCAGGAAATGCCATTTCAGTATGTTCCCGATCATTCGAGAGTACCTACCGTTCGAGAGTACAACTGTTTCCACTAGTATTAAAAATTAGCTGTCAGTGTTACAATAGATGAATGTATTTCGATTATTAGATATTATATTCCTTACATTTCTTGTATGTTCAAGCTGAACGTATGTTGGATTTGGTCCACTGCATACTCTAACGTGATATGACAAAGACGTGCTAAAAGAAGCTGTGGCGTACAGGCATTTTTCATTGTCCACTAACCAGTCACAAGTCAAGCAAGATTCATCTCCTGAAGTGCTTACAACATAAACTTGTTGTTGAGATGGTGTGCTATTTACAGTTCCTCCATAATATCTAAATAAATGCATGGAAAATTAATAATACATATAGTATAATTTACATACATGTTTGTAACATTACATGTTTGTAACATACATGTTTGTAACGTTTGTACATTTAGTTTAATAATACATTAATAATAGACAGAAGTATTATGATATTAGCATATTCACTTGTAGTGAATGTTAAAAATCAACTGTGATAGCGTCAATAAATTATATATAACAATAAAACTGGAATTACTGTTCTTAAAAACTATATGACGCTTTTGGATAATCTGTTATGAATCTTTTTCTATTTAATTATCAACGAAATATGTATATTATGATACACAATTTAGTAGTGCAAGTTTTTTTTAGGAAATGGTACCTCATTGATAGTTTACCATCAGGTAAAATACTGTACAAATATTTCCTGGACTACTAACTAGTACTATTAAATATACGGGCTAATTGAATATTAAACGCGATTCTCTATATAATTACACCATTCGGGTTACATCAAGATACAAAATGCTCACAATAGACTCACATTAAACCTGCATCTTCATCCCAGCCATAAATAGTTGTTACAACTCGTTTTCCGTAAGTCAGTCTTGTTTTATTATTAGTAGCTATATCTGTAAGCACAATATGAAAAAATTTGTCATCATCTTCGGCCTGCGGTAAGATTTCAATCCGCTTAGACCCATCTTTACTATATCTTGGAATTTTTGGTTCCAACCAACCATTTTCTTCCTGATATGAATCTTCCTAAAATAAACCATAATTATATCTATTTCCGTTTCATATGGATGCAAACATTACCTCTTCGCATTGTCCGTTTGTGCGGCATCTGATGATGATCGATTCATTTTGAATTCTGTTTGTAGAGATCATTGCCACCTCCGTTTCGGAAACCCACGTTAAATCGTATAAAACGTAATCGTTGGTTAGCTTGTTGTCAATTGTGGAAGGTAGCTGAAATTCTGTTGTAGCGGCAGAGCGAATATCGTACAAGTAAACATTAACGATTGGATTTGGAGTTCCCACCTAGGAAAAACAATACTTAGAGAAACAAATAGCTATTTATGTAACCAGTTGGGACCATACAAGATATTTTCTAATTTTCACCAATTCTATATGTTATGAGAAGAAAACTCTGAATTTTATAAGTTTAAAAATAATCCAGTAGGTTGTAACGGTCTAAATAACCTACTATGAAATGAACTTTACAACACCAGTGGCGTAATATTTTACATTTCGTAACTGGTTGTGAAAAGTAAGATGTTTCCTAACGTATGCTATGTGTCTTGAAGTGTCTAAAAGTTTAGCTTAAAAGTTTAAAAGGTTTTTGAGAAAATCGCAACTTTTAGACTTTTAGACATAAAAACTACGTCCTAGAAAACACAATCTCGCTAAAATCGGCTTGTCCCAAATTTGTTTTATATCGATCTATTATTTTTACCGGCCTATATAGCAAACATTTTGCCTCCATTGGGATAAACATATTGGGATAAACAGATTTCTTACACAGGCATACCATAAACAACTATTTAGAAACAAACTGAAAACACAAAAATCCCACTCAATGAAACGGCCCACAGTTTTTGGCGGTGGAAAAATTTTAATAGTTCAGTCAAATATATTTTCAATCTACCTTAACACAAAATACCTAAATAATTTTACTATTTAAATTTTACTTGAAGTATTTATTAGTATTTTTATCAGTCCCTGGTAATATTAAATTTGTGATTAGATATGTAGCAGATGTATAAAGTAAACGTTTAATTGTAATATTAAATTTAATGATACTTATGAAGGACCATGGCCAGAGAATATTGTTGTTCTCTGCTATGGCCATGTGTACTACGAGAAAACTAAAGAACCTATTGAAAGCATCAATGTCTGGTTGCACATGACGCCAATTTTTAACTAGTACCTGGGCCCGAAGGGTTCGTCCGATAAAAAAACCTAAAAATGCTGAAATTTGTAGTAAATGTTACTTACTTTCTTTTTGAATAGGAATGCTATTTACAAAAGTTGTAGCATCTGAGTTATAAGCATGAACTCGTCAAAAATGAGATTTTTTTACCTTTCTTTGCAATTTTTTCAATGTTTCGTCATGAAATTTCTTAGAAAAGCTCTTATTCGGATTCGGCACCCCAAAAAACATAGAGAATGGAAGAAATCAAAACTACCTCAAACCTTTCCTATAATATAAACACAATTTGACTGGATTATATATACAGTGTAATAGAACAAGGTTTTTATTTAGAAAAAATAAAAATTATGGAACGTGTTAAACTTTTTTTCTATCGGTTTTCTATAGATTAGTGTTTTTCTCATCATTTTAACGAGAGTTAATCTAAAACGTACGTTAGGGGATAAGAACAATGACATTTTCTACCAACGGAAAATCGTGTTCCAGGCTAACACAAGCTGTGATACTTTTTGTTATAAATAATAGAAGTGCTCTAGATTTTGCTACATTTGTCATTCAGGATACGAGTTGCTGCTGTAAAGAAAATATTGACAAGCGCGAAGTGCGAATAATTATTTTCCAAAAACAGCAGCAACGAATATTGAATGAATGACAAATATTGAAGCAAAACTGAAAGCATGAGTTGTATTCGGAGGATAATTCAATGAGACGAGAAAGTTCATTTTGATAGAAAATGAAATACCTAATGTTTGTGGAACCGGACGTGAAGTAGGCATTTGGCGTGCTCTGCAGCTGCCGCAAAATTCAATTTTGCGGCTGGTTCATATTATACAGTTAGTCAGACATTTTCACGATTTATCAATGAGCGAACCGTCAGTGTTTTATCATTTCCATAGAAATGCGGAGACATGAGGCCACTATAAGTATATTATGAACATGTCATTTATACCTAAATTCAAACTATAGTTTTATCAGTTACAAAAAATTACAGCCATGCATACGGTTGCACAAAAAAAAGTGTGTATACTACGGCCCCGAAATTTTTGTAGCGACCTCGAGCTTTCGCTTCGGGCGCAGAGGCGGCCCTCGGCAATATTTTTCTCTCGGTATGGGAAAAGGAATTTCGCAGCCTAGGTATACAAATAACTATAAATGCCAAGTTAAGTGTATTGATAATTTATTTGGCGTTTATCTGACACAATTTAATATTTCTTGTCGTGCGATTCGTGTAATTTTCAAAATGAAGCGGTTTAGTAAGAAAGTTTAAGTACAATTCGCAAAGAAGTAGCAAATTTGACAGTAATATAAAAAGATGCTATAAGTCAAATTGGGACCAGTTTGATTGTTCTTTAAAAATAAAATTCATAGTTTTTTTGACGGTTATCTGACATAAATATTGTCGCTAGAAGACTCTATTGCCTAAAGTAGGGACTTTCTCTATTGCCTATAGTAGGCAATAGAGAAAGAAAGATAGAAAATAGATATAGAGAAAGTACAGTAACTGGCGGCCATTTTGCTCCCCCGTCAAGTTTAAATAGTAAAAGTGATAGGTACAAGGATGATGTATACATCTAGAAAAGCTTTTTAAAAGACATTTTAATAAAACGTGGGTCTCACGGGATATCATGCTATAAAGTATATATTTATTTATCGTACTTCCGGGATCAAAGTAATAACTTCGCTCCTTTGTGACAGGTACTAGGATAACTTTCTGTCCTTCTGTCCTGTCCGAAAATTGATATTGAGGAAATCCCGGAATGATTAAATTATATGTATTTTATGGATTTAATATTTACCTAAATTAATGTTACATTTCGTCATATTGACCAGTCTCCTGAGTGAATTAAGCAGATACTTGACCTACTTCGGCTGCCCTTTTATCAATATCAGATACACCTTCTTTAGTCATAATCGAGGTCAAAACAATGACTCCAAATTAATTTTGTCATAACGCAAAATTACTATGGTTATGAACTTGTCTATTAGCGACTCCCATCATTTGCCTCGCATTATGCCTAATAATTACCTGTGTTTCTATAAAAGTTTCTATGTGCTTTTTTATATTATATATACGTTTCAATTTTAGAAGTACGAAATATATCGATGTACCTTGCGACTGAAGTACTTTTAATCCCTGAGGTAAATTATGACCCTCTCTACGGTCGGGCCTTAAACACTACCCTCGGAATTAAAAGTGCTACTTCAGTCCCGCGGTATATTATATATCTACTATTATATACCTATTATTAATGTGATGTATTTTTTTGTTTTTTTACAAGGTATCCAATAGGATTAAGAAGATGAATATTTAATACAAAATATGTATTTTAAGTTTTTACAGCGGCAGTTTTATAAAAAAAAAGATAATGACATATATTTCTGTAAACATTTGTAATGTCATTGGAAAGCTTATCATACCTACAATATATAATCTGTCGAAGAATTATCGTTTGACATATGTATCAAGTTTATAAATAAACGAATTTAGATTACGCCTTTCAAATGTAGGTAATTATAAAAAAGACTGAATATCTCAGATATAGATGAAAATATAATTATGATTATATCAATAGTGACCTTAAAAGTCTTTGTAAGGAATTTTTGTTGTTCGATCCTAATATTTAGATTACAAAAATGCAAATCAGCTTCATCAATAGGTGGAAACCTCAAATAAATATTTTAATTTCAGATTTGATAAATATTATTATTATGCTTTACTTACTTTTGGATATTTAATTGTTGCTATGGTGGGATATTGTGATTTGATATCTCCTGGCGTTCCATAAATATAATACGAAAAATCGGTGACGTTTTCGTCATGGAAAGTGGCGTATGCTATATGAGTAGCATTTGGAGATATCCATAAGGCTGATCCACTACCCAGTACTTCCTCTAGAATTAGTATTATTTAATCAATATATAAGCAATTAAGACTTAATTCCAAATATAATAAATAAGGTACCATTGTTAAAATATAACATTAGTACACACTTTGCCGCGTTAGGTAAAGGGTTTAGAGAATAAACAACGTATATTTGCTGGACCAGGACATTACTGATTAAAGTATTTCTTACCCTCGTATACCCAGTCAGGAACACCACAATAGATCACACCTCGTATTCCAATGTTAGTTACAGCGATAGGATTGTTTACATCAACTGCGAAATCTTCTAAGTAGTAAATATTATTTTCGAATACATACACTAAGCCATGTCCAGTAGGTGAAAAAGTTGCTATCTGGATAGCTGTTTGATTAGCTACATGGTGATACACCCTACAATAAACAACAATATTAGTCATAAAGTTTGCTATTATTGAGTGTGGATAAAAAAATACACACAAACCCACAAAAACAAAACAAATAACGACAAATACACTGCTGGCCAATAGGTTGGAATAATTCAAATTTTTAGGGTAAGTTTCGATACATATATCTTCTGAACGATATGGAATATCAAAATACGGATTTCAGGACGTTTTTGGAAATTTCATCGACAAAAACTGGTCTGAATATCAATTTTCCATTATGCTCAAAAAAGGAATATACGGGGGTGTAAACTAAACCCCTAAAAAAATCAAAATTTCATTCTTACCGAGAATTTAGGAAAACCAAAATCGAGTTAAATTTTTTATACCGGGGTAATCTATGGACCAATTCAAAAAAACAAATTTGGCCGATTTTTGATATCTCGCTTATTTTTGAATATACGGCGTTTTTATTGAAATTAGGACAATTTTTTGGAAATGTATCTCTTACTTTTTAAAAACAAAGTAAGTAATGGATTTTTTTCTTATTTTCAAGTAAGCTTACATGCCTCTAGCTGCCTCAGTAGCTAGAATTGACATTTCTTATACAGGGTGCCTGCGAAAACATTTAATAAGCATGTGTCACGAAAAATCTGTATATTTAAATAAACTGTGTGCAGAACCCTGTATGATTAAAATGAACGATAATTTTAAAATTTTAAAACTGTGAAGGGAAACCTTAGAAAAATATCTCGAAACGGTTTTTTATTTTTCTTGATCGGATGAGTATTATCATAATCACCAGCTAATCGTTACTACCGCAAGTTTTTTAAATGTTTTATATAGGGATTTACCGTGTAATTACAACGAAACTGTAAATTATGATAATACTCATCCGATCAAGAAAAATAAAAAACCGTTTCGAGATATTTTTCTAAGGTTTCCCTTCACAGTTTTAAAATTTTAAAATTATCGTTCATTTTAATCATACAGGGTTCTGCACACAGTTTATTTAAATATACAGATTTTTCGTGACACATGCTTATTAATTGTTTTCGCAGGCACCCTGTATAAGAAATGTCAATTCTAGCTACTGAGGCAGCTAGAGGCATGTAAGCTTACTTGAAAATAAGAAAAAAATCCATTACTTACTTTGTTTTTAAAAAGTAAGAGATACATTTCCAAAAAATTGTCCTAATTTCAATAAAAACGCCGTATATTCAAAAATAAGCGAGATATCAAAAATCGGCCAAATTTGTTTTTTCGAATTGGTCCATAGATTACCCCGGTATAAAAAATTTAACTCGATTTTGGTTTTCCTAAATTCTCGGTAAGAATGAAATTTTGATTTTTTTAGGGGTTTAGTTTACACCCCCGTATATTCCTTTTTTGAGCATAATGGAAAATTGATATTCAGACCAGTTTTTGTCGATGAAATTTCCAAAAACGTCCTGAAATCCGTATTTTGATATTCCATATCGTTCAGAAGATATATGTACCGAAACTTACCCTAAAAATTTGAATTATTCCAACCTATTGGCCAGCAGTGTAGTATTATAAAAAATCTGATATACAATAGTTATTTGTATACCTAGGCTGCGTTTCCGTACCGAGAGAAAAAATATTGCAAAAATATCGAGATCGCTAAAAAAAAATTCGCGGCTGTGGTGTACACAGTATTTTTTGTGCAATCGTATGCATGGCTGAGATTTTTTGTAACTGATTAAACTACAGCTAGAATTTAGCTATAAATGGCCACAGCTAGAATTTAGCTATAAATGACCACGGTTCATAATATACTTATGGTGGCGTCAAATCTCTATCTATGGTGGCGTTTCTATGGAAATTATATAAAACACTGACGTTTCGCTCGTTGACAAATGTCACTACGGGTAACGGACGCGAAATGCTTACCTCGCGTCCGCTTCCATAAAAAATAAAATAATACATTGTAATGTATTTGACCCAAATAAGGCTTGCTCAGAAATAAGGCCCACACCTAGCCCTTTTTAGAGGAATTTCCCTCAAATTGACCATGGAAGGGCTATGCTCCCCCCAAATGGAATCTTAAGTTGATGATATGGCAGGACATTCGCATCGTAGAACTTAACGAATCGAGCTACAGGAAACCTACAATTCACAGTAGGAATCCTAACTATACTCTACCGGGTAAGGAAACACCTCCACAATTTGAGGTAAAGACAGGAAGTCTGTACAGGAAGTGAGCAAGATAGTATGGTAGAGCATGTACTTTGTAAATGTCCTGCCATCAACCTGAGAATCCATTTTAGGCGTTCGTTCCCCTTCCACGGCCAATTTGAGGGAAATTCCTCTAGGCATCTAATCATCACCTTTTTTTTTACAACAAATGCTATTTTACAGCGTTTCCCCCGGAGGAAGTCCAAGGGGCCCAATGGGGCCTAAGTGCCCATGTATCTGAACCGCACTCCGATTGATGACAGATTGCAGATACACTGATTTTAAATAATTCGAGAAAAATATATGAGAAAGAGCTCTAGTGCACATTATTGGTTTTATATTGGCAATTAATGTTTATTAGGAATTTATGATTTTATTTTTATAATCCAGTGGATTGATTATATTTGACATTTGACTATTCTGTAGCCGAGCCGTATTTAAAGCTTGGAACGTGCGATTTTAAATGAATACGTAATGTAAAGGTTTTTAAAGGTATTTGTTGACGCCAGTTGTCATATGTTTAAAATAAATAAGAATACCGATTATTGCGTTAGCTTGGCCTACTTATATTTATGCCCTGGGAGTAAATTTACATAATCAAAATTAAGGTGGGCCTTATTTGCATCCGGAACTTTATGTCCCTGGGATCCACCTAATTAAATTTGGTTTTTCGGTTGCTTAATATACAATATAATACGATTTAAAACAAGATACCTACTGCCTACCTCTATAAACAGATCTCGATAAGTTAAATACGAGTAGAACAATTTTTAAAACTTTCATTAATTGAACCTATATTCAGTTTAATTGGTCAATCTAATCATGTATTTATTTTACTACAGCATATTTTTCATTTTCGCCTACCTCGCGTGACGCAAACGTCACCTTGCGCCTTGCGTGAATAATCACTATAATTAATTGCCCGTTTTATAATATACCATTCAAAGTGTGTTACGGATTTTTGTACTAACCTGTTAGATATGTCATAGACGGTGAAAATTGAGGTGGTAGAATGTCGAAAAACCTACAAAATATGAATTAATAGATATATAACATTATTTATCAACATGTAATATAATATATTTAAATTTAATACTTACTGAAGAAACATTATAACGAAGCAACATGAAGGATTGATCATCTGATAGAGTAAATGTGGCCCCTGGGTAATCTGCCTAAAATAAACCAAAAAACATATTTAAGAATTATTCGAGCTTAATTTAAAAGAAATGTGAATGGCACTATATAATTTCAATATAATTTTACTGGCATAGAAAATGCAACACCAGATACACAACAAACTGTTTGATGAGGTAGATTATTTGGACATTAATTAGGTTGATACTCAAACGCTTACAATGCAATAACAGCTAATATGAAAATTCTATAAAACCAGCGGCGGCTGGTGAGGGTGGGCAGCGGCTGGCTGGTGAGGGTGGGGGTGCCGCCCACCCTAGGCAAGTGACGATGCATGTAATTTATTACTGTTTCATATTCATACTTTTTTCTTCAAATTCAATTCAATTAATTAAATAATTTACTTATAATAAGATCCAATATACCTATATTTACTATCTTATTTACGATATTTACATTTGCGTTCAGAAACTGTAAACATACCGGCCGTGTACCGAGGTTGAACGGTGACGGCTAGTGCTTCACCGGTCAAGCTTCTCGTTTCTCGTAGCAAATAGTGGGTTGCCATGGAAACGGCACGCTTCTATCGCGTGTTTTAAACGGGATTGCAGGCTAGCTCAAAGATGAGCCCTCGACCACAGTTGTACTCTTCTAGTGGGTAAACCACCAAAATGCACAGAGACACAGTTAGGATCACTCGACAGTTTATTTAAACATAGTAACAAAGATTGGCTCTTGGTATCTGATCGATATAAAGTATAAATTTAATTGATTGATTTGACCTAATTGCAATGATTTATATAATATTTGTCCAGATCGGTACAACCCTTGTACGTAACCCAGTTTCATATCATAATTGTTTAACAAGCCAGCCTTGGCCTAGGAACATTCCTCATGTCAACAATTGAGTATTAGTTTATTGTTTTGAGTATTAGTTTATACTTGACATGGTTTGTTCATTTACCTTGAAATGATCAACATAATAAGAAATTAGATAATGAGGGCAATATGGCACTACACTCTACCACTCAAACGGTTGACGTACACGCGTCGGTTCTTGTGTTTTATAATATTGTGTAATATTAAAAATGAGGGTGTGTGATCCAATGAATTTAAACTTTAGTTCTCTGAATTTTACAGGAAGTTAAACGTAAACCATCGTAGAGTGCAATTACCATTCGTTAGAGAGCATGTGAATTGGAAATTTGCGGACAGGGAGCGCGTCTTGTCCACTAATGAGTGTTTTGTTTCTACAGCTCCGATTGATGCGTAATGGTGGTCCGACGATCAAATGAGCGTTACTCTCAATGCAATATTCGGGAGAGGGTATCATTTAATGGAGGTTCTGTAGTTGTTTGGGGAAGAATATCCATGAAAGCTCGTACAAAGCTAGTTCCTTTACGCGGAGTTTCGTTGACCTGTGCACGATATATTGAGGACATTTTATCCGACCATGGTTTCCCTTTTTTCCCAAATATTGGCATTAATTTTTTATTAATGCATGATAATGCAAGGCCGCATGTTGCGGAATATCTACAGGAGGTGTACATTAAAACGCTGGACTGGCCTTCACGTAGTCCAGAACTCAATCCTATACAGCATTTGTGGGACAGTTTGGGTCAGCAACTTAAAAATCATCAACCGCTCGCCGCCTCGCTTGACGACGTTGAAAACACTCTGAGAGAAATATGGATCAATATTGAGCAAGACCCGATTACGCATCTGATTTGTAGGCGGAATGTATGAGTAATAGATACCAAGCCGTTATTAGAAGTAGAGGTGGAAATACACGGTATTGATTTTTTTCGTACATTTTGATGATTTAGGTTTTTGCTATTAAATTACTACAATAACACTGCATTTTTATTTTAGTATCTCTAATAGAGATAACGGGTTCAAAAAAGAACGAAAAGTTCGAAAAAAATTGGGCTACAGTCTAACATCAGTACACACCAACCGTTTTAATCACAGCAATCCACAGGGTGTTGCAAAGTTCATGAAAAAAACTTTACTTCATTGCAACACCCTGTGTATGCTCAAAACTGAAATTCTAATAAGAGATACTAGTGCATTAATTTTAATGCCAAGTGTATACATGTATTGATGAGAAGTGTATGTATACATTAATAAAACCTTGAAATCATTGTTCATATTTTCATCGCCACTATTAATAAATATAATTACGGTTCTCCTAATATTAATAATTCTACTAACGATCATATTATGTCATCCAATAACCAATAACTACAATATCGTCCTTGAAGATTTTTAAAATCTTAATCTCCTGGTCATAAGGTTCGTAAATATTTATATTTTTTGTAAATGTTAGTCAGATACGCAAAATAATAATTTATCTAGCTACATCTTAATATAATTACTTTTTCTTGCTGGAAAATTAATAAAATACAAAATACTAATCATATGTGCGTCAGACGAATCATATGCATTGATTGTCTATTACCTACTATCATCACGTTTGGGGTTATGGAAAAGTTAAGGAAACTTGGAACAACCATATTTTCAGGCTATAACTGTGAAAAGATAAGAGAATTAAAAGAAAAAATATCATTGTTGTGTCGAAAGCAGTATATCTATTAGTCTATGACTACAGTGGCAACAATATCATTGTTTTGTCGATAGCAGTATATCTATTATGTATCTATGACTACAGTGACAACATGGCCCCCTGATGGAGTGCCAACTTGCTATAAACGATATTTTTAACCATAACACATTTAACCTTACACATTTGTATGCTAAAAATGACTTACCTTCCAATTAGAAACAATTAATGGATAGCTTACATAGATTCCTAAATGCCTGGCTAACTATTAGGTAGATGACTGTCTATTAAATTATATCTTTTCCGCAATTGACATTGTTACAACGTGCCTCTGCCACGGTCTCCATCACATAAACTATCAGCTGTATGTAAAAAAAATTTACCACACAGTACTTATAATTCAATATAAGTAACATTTTACTCGATAACTAAACCGGTAAAACTATTCAATCTAATAATTCTAATTTAATCTACTCAATTAATGGAAAGGAATTTTTATATGAATATTACAGAACGCAGAAGATCTAAACATGCAGGGTAATATACAGGGTGATAAAAAGTTATTATGTAAATTTCCGATTTACACCACGTACGAGTATAACAGGAATTAAAACATATCAGTTCATTTAGTTGGAATAACATTTTACTCTATATTTACATATATTGCAAACTTATAGACTAATTTTCCCTCGAAACTCAAAATTAATCGTGCCCCCCTCAATAATATGCCATGCTAAACTTATCTATCTGAGGTCTCTGAGATAGTGAAATAGAATATCTCATCATTAGGCGCAACAGAAAATTCCTTAAAGTATATTAATAATCACCAATCAATAATATTTAAAAAAATGTTTCAGAAACCGAGGATGAATCTTGCAGAAACCGAGATCTTCTAAATTTAGATTCACGAGGTCACTCTAGAACCCTAAATAATGTAGATTTTTCTGAACATGTAAATATCTGGTCCTCGACCATGTAACCCTTTATCTCTACACGTTGTTCAGTTACTGAGTTCAGTTACTGAACATTTCTGCCAAATTTCTCAGTGACCTACATCTACCTTAAAAATTCAGAATTTTATTTTTTTATGTTTAAAATTTACAAATTATAATACATAATAAAATAAAAACTTTTAATTTCATGTGTTTTAATGCAAGATAAATAGTTCTAGTAAAATGTACTAATTTGGGAATTCAAATCATAGGTATATATTTTGAATTTTACAGGCATAAATTACAAAACTAAAATTCATATAGTCTAGTCAACAAGTGCCATTTTGATGAATTTCTCTTAGCCTTTACCGAAAATTATGATTTGGTGCCCATTCGATTCGGAATGACACTAGAAACTTTTTAAAAAATTTGAAGTGGGACCGGTAAAAATTACAAAAGTTATAAACAATTTAGTAAAAAAGGGGGGGCGTTTTTTGCAAATATATCAAAAACTATTACAGATATCGGAAATCCAAAAAAAAGATCCTTAAAAAGCAGGAAAAAAAGAAGTACAGGTTAAAGAGTTCCAAAATAATATCTAATAAAAAAATTACGGGAAGGTTTTTTCCCAATGGATTATCGTGTATTCAAGTATTCAAGTTAAAAGGTATGTGATTTATTTTATTTCTTAATATTCATATTTAAAATTATAAATATTGATGGTAGAGTTCCGAGAGGTGGAACTTTTTTTTCGAAAATTTCCTGCTTGTTAAGGATCTTTTTTTCGATTTCCGATATCTGCAATATTTTACGGAAGATATTATATCTGTCTTATTTGAAAATGGTTGGTCACCAGATAAGTGATTTAATAATTTAGTCTGCTGTATATGGTGAGAATGAAATATTATATTCGATAACTGCGATAATAACAAATTGAAATGATAGCTTACAACAATAAATTCTGGTGTTTCTCATTCTGTTCTCATTTTGCACAATCACAATATTTTCTTCGTATACTCACTTTTATGAAAAGTCAAGATGATAATTTTGAATATTCATCAGTTGCGGTTGCTGTATAAGGCCGCTTGGCCGCGCGCCCCTCCTAAGAATTTTCAATATCACACAATTTAAATGTTTATTTAAATTATTTATTATTACTGTATTTGTATTCACTATACTATTCATTTTATTATTATTATTTATATAAGTAGTTCAAATTTCTAAATTCCAAAAAACGCTCGCTGGCCTGGCTCATCTAATGTCTAGAGTATTGCGTATCAGTCTGGCGCTCGACGCTGAAAAACTGCGGCCTGCATTAGCACAGCACACATTCCTGTCGAACGTTCCGAATAATATCCGATTCCATAAGAGCAATTGGGGCACAGTTTGTGTGCGACATGCGGCTTCGCCGATCCCAGTTCATTTCGAGTTTTGAAAGAGTGCGTTTGTGTTGCTTTTATAATTCGTGTAATAGTGATACTTAATAATGATTTCCGTAAATAATATCATTCAAATAAATTTTAAAAGGCTGCCCCCATTTTAACCCCCATTTTAACGAGTTATTTTCTACACGGTTAATTTTCTACTTTTTATCTAAGGCGTTTGACCTTGACATGTGCAAAAATGTTCGCCTGCGGCGCTATTACTTTTTATATCGCTGGCCTAACCCATCCCTCTGGTGCGCCCCTCTAAACTCAAACCCCACGACACGCCACTGATATTCATATTATATTCACTCTGTGCCATTTTGCACCTATAGGGAAATGCATATGGTAACCGTAGTTCCACCAATGATGTACTGTGGGTTGCAAACTTTCAGGAAGACGTGGTTTACAATCATTAATGAGGGCCCGGTATCTTCTAGTGCCTTACAGCCCTATAGCACCCTATAGCCTGTGAGCAAATTTGTGGCTGCTTGTGGCTCATTATTTATTTTAAATGAAACGTAACTAAATATTTACAAAATAATGATAATACTAATAATAAATACATACATATTTGGATTATTTAACACGCTAAGCATTAACTATTTCACAAAATGTTCATAAACTGAATCCTACTCGAAACAGGATGGTGAACCTGCATAACGAGATACCAAAATCCTGGTCTGTCTATAGCAGCTATTTATATACAAGGATAATGTGTTAAAATTAATTCATAATGCCCTGACCAAAATATTTATTTTATTATATTCAATAGGAAGTATATCTATTAAACTTTTGACTAAAATCTACACTGTGGATTTACTGTATCAAAAATAAACACTCTGTACCCAAGATAATTTAAATATACGGAACTAGAACGGACAGATTGGGTGGGCTTAACCTGTTTCGTGTATATCTCTAGACAAAATTGTGCTATTTTACTTGCATCAGTTGATGCACTAGTGAACAACCAACTGCATGTGTTGTGTTCTTACATAAATATGTTAAGTTTGCCAGTGTACATTTTGTTATTTTAACTAAAAGGCACTAGATACACGATCGGAAGAGTTATTTTTGAAACTATGAAAATTGGAATAAACATATTTATTAAGTAGTTAATAGTGCCAATAGGCTATTTAAGTGCATTTTGATTTACATTAAAACTTGAACAATTAAGGGGCTAACCAAGACTTTCATTCTTTAAATCATGCACAATGGCGGATTTCATTCCTACAATGTTTTTCTATCGCTGAACATGCTATTAAAAATTATAAGTATAGAAATAATTACTTTAAAATGCAGTTATATTATGTTGGTATTATTCAGAAATAGAAGGTTAATATAAACATAGAATTAAGTAGGTAGGTACGTGGGGTGTGTTTTTTTAGAGTAAGTAGATTTTGAGAGTAAGTAATTGAGAATTATTAAACATTTATTTTTTAATTACTTATTACAATGAATGTAATTGGGCCAAGTAGCTATAAATGAACCGAATAACTAATTAATTAATTAGTGAACACTCACCAGTACACTTCGATTTAGGAAAACCTCAGATGTCTTTTGCGCCAAATCATATTTCAAAATGTCCCCAAGTGTGTTTCTAAAAAGGAATTCAGTATCTAAAAACATAAATTTCAGAATTAGTCGAATTGACATTAACATAATAAAATATGTCGTACCTGAAAACCAAGTACCGTTCCAACCTCTCGCACTGAAAGTTCCATTTAGAAATTCATCCAATTCAAAAACAGTTTTTTCTGCATCATTATTAACGGTTGCCTTTTCGATATTCCTAGCATCACAAGTCCAGCACAATACCGCGAAGTAACAAAGGACCTAAAAACACAGTTAATATTGATTTATTTAAACCAACAAAATCCGGATGCAGTCGCGATTAAATATATTCTATTATTGACCTTTAAAGTACCAGTTAAAATTATTATAATTTTTAATACATACACTTAACATACTGATTATTTTTTATGTGAATGAATGCTACTTATACCAATTCGCCAACTTTATATAGTAAATCGAAACTACAGAGTGGAGCACAAAAGTATTCATTTAAATAGCATATTCTGTATAATGCAATTTATACGCTTTAACCGAATTCACAAAATCAAATTTCAATGATAAAAATTTTAACTTCAAAAATAAGAGGATATTACTTACATAGTTGACTGACTTTTTATAAGTAAGCTATCGCTCTAGATGTATATTAGCAAACATGATTGTATTTATCAGCACCAAAAAGGTCGAGTTTAAGTCTAATTAATTAAATCTCAATTTCTAAATGGTAGGTATAAGGCGATATTGGAATTATTGAACTGTTGGATACAATGCATTTCTGCATAATAATAATAACTATTGTTTATAACAAATTAACGATAACATCGTGTAATAAGAGTGCGTCATAACCAACAAATGAGTAAATCATTTTCTGTATTGGCAAATCTGTATTGGCAAATCTGTATTGGCATACGTGATTACGCTAATATTGCATCTACTATTATTTGTATAATTGATTTCTAAACGCATGGTATAGCTGATTTACTAAACGCATCATCAGTTAAGAAACAAAATGTCAGAATACCTTTTACCTTTTGTATAGCAAAACAATATAAACATAATATTAAATGAAAATTTTATGCAGTTATAAAAATTATTGAAATCATATTTATATTTTAAGTATGCTAAAATCGGAAAATAATGTATTTGTAAAATCTAAGCGTAAATTTAAAATGTGTGTCAATGTCTGTACTAGGGATCGAACGATAGCAGATTTTGTGGCCGATACCGATATACGCATGGCTATATCGGCCGAACAACAAAAAATTAAAAAGAAACAAAGATATACCGTTACCGTGTAACAGATTTAACGTTTTAAGGTCCGATGTGAGCGACGATGATGATACTCCTTTAACAAAAAATACTAAAAGTCAAAAGTGGTAAACCAAGAGATTCAGGACAATACAATTTCCCGACACGATTTCTCATAGTTTCTTTAAAAATACCTGTGAATAACTTACCAGTATGACAGACAATACATAAATCACCATCATGTGGGAAAAGGACTGATATGATAAATAACATTGAAGGTGAACTTCAATATAAATTAAATATAAAAAAAATAAGATTTGTGGGCAAAAATGAGAAAGGGCAAAAAAATACTTTTTGCCACTATCATATTAAATGTGTAATAATATACTTATCATACCCCCCAAGTAGTGTGGCTAGTGAACAGCTATTCTGTTCAGCTGAAAGTGTGTATGAAAGTGCAAAAAATCGTCTCCAGGAACTCCAGAAAGGACAAAAAGTTTAATATGGTTTGGCAAGTTACAAAACTTGCCAAAACTTAATATATTAAATATTTTTTTAGCAATATTTTCCTTTGAGATTTTAAATGTTTTTTTTTCTTAAATTGTAAATAAAATAATAAAAAAACAAATAATAAGTAAGTACTGTTATTTGTTTTTTATTTAGTACTAACTGGGGGAAAGCAGTGAAAGGCAGGTTTCGGCGCGAGCGGTACTGGACACTGCTACTTTAGTTTATTTTATAATTGCAGAAAGTAAAAATCCGGAAATTTACGTTAATAATTGATTATTTATTAATAGGATGTATACTTCCTTATTTGAATCGGATTTTGTTCAGAATTTCATGGATTTAATTTTTTTTGCGCGGAACCCTAATTATTTTTCTAAAATAAAACTAACCTAAGTTACTCCTTATAACATCAGCCAGTGAAAGTCACGTCAATATCGGACCAGCCGTTTCGGAGATTAGTCGGAACAAAGAGATAGACAGACAGAGAGACAAACATATTAAAAATTGTTTTTTTGCTATGTATACTTTCACATAGATTTAGAAAAAACTATTATTTTGACGTAAACAGACACTTCAATTTTATTTGTTAGTGTAGATTTGTTTTAATTTCTTTAAAAAATCCTAGCAATTGAAATCCCAACAATAATTGATATTTGTATCTTAGACAATAATTGTATTTGTAACTTGTATTTGTAACTGTAGGCCGATATCGCACTTACATATCGGCCTATACTGATATCGGTATCGCTCGATCCCTAGTATATACATTAGAGACTATATATAGTCTCTGGTCTATCTAAAGTTTTGGTTTAAGGAACAGTCAAGCATTAGTTTTTGACAAACCTAAATCAAAGTACATTTACTGAGAGAAAGTCGGTGTAGCGTCAGGAAAGTCTGAAATAAGTTTGTGACATATTGTTTGCGACAGCACACTGGCTGTTCCTTTTATATTTTACTTAGATGTATTTACTTAGATTTATCATCACATTAATTATAATGTATAATTGTTTTACCTTCAAGTGAATATACCAAGTACATAAAATAAATACATTTAAGTAAATAGGTTCAGCTAGATATTTAATATGTATGTAAAGAACTTGACTATCCGGAGATAACTTCCAATGTATATCCATTTTGACAAAATGTGGATAGCCGATATTGATCCATTCTTTAAAATCTATAGACGTGAAAAGTTGCGACTTTTGTGTTTTCATAGAACTGTATCTGGACTCTAAACGCTTATGGATATCCGAGCTTATGGATAGCCATATTGTCCAGCAAAACATCCATGGGATGAATGTAAGGATATAAAATGGATTACTTGTGGTCATCCGGAGCTACCATCAAATGAATATCCATTTTATGAAAATATGGATATCCGCCATGGACCCTTTTTATACAACCTATGGACGTGCGAGGTTGTGACATTTGTATCTCGATAGGACATCTATTGGAATCTATCTGGATACGAAACGGATAAGTTATGGATACCCACAATTTCCATAGCCACAGTCCATAGTACATCCATGGGATGAATATGTACTAGTGTCTAATTCCGACTCGTCGACGTCGCTTTCATTAATACTTATAATGAATGGCATAACTTCTTAATTAAGTCTGAACATCTCGATTATATGATTCTCAAATAAATATGTTTGTATAATTTACGCAGTTAGACAAAATACTTGACCCTTGAGATGAAGCCTCATTCGATAGAGCAGGAACGGCTTCGTTACTAAATCCGTCTTTCCTGATGTTTGTTGTTTGTAATACTCCTCTTATTATATTGAACTGAAATGACAGTGATATAAGTGGAGTCGCCGTATATTTCGTTCATCATCTAAGATCAGCTTGGTTGTTTTTCTTCAAACCATGCGTGGCACTTAGCATTACCTAAAATAATAATGCTCGAATTTCGTACCAAAATTATTTGTGACAAGACACTTTTCAAATTTTTTGTTTTAAAAAGTTATGATAATCGACTGACCTAAGATTTCCATTATTTTGTATTACCACCTTGGATTACTGGGTGCCTAAAGATTATGTTGAGCCGTTGAATGCATAGTTTTTGCTTTTATTATTTTTTGAATATACTAAAAAAACTACATTTCCTGAATGTCTTTCATCCCCAAACATGCAATCTAGTAAAATCCTGGTGCATCGGGCAAGCAACGAAGTAAATAGTGAAATAATCCTAACTCAGAACTTGTGTCATTTTCAAAATAATTGTATTATGAATAGTTTATTTTGAACGCTCAATAACCTCACACCCATGTTAAAAGTCCAGTTAAAAGGAGTCCATTCAAGTACCTGCCTAATTTATAGGTCAGCAGAAAAGTACTAATACCTTGGACGTGAAAATTGCTTACCAGCTACTTAAGCAACAACGTCCGTTTTCAGTCTTAAAAGCCACCTACTAATATTCGAAAATGAACCCGTTCTAAAAAGCTTGCTGGGCAACTAAATCTACTTCTACGATCTGAAAGGTATTAAGACCGCTTAGAGAAGATATTTTTTTTAAAACTGACTGGTCCACTCGATCCAGTATTGAGATTGAGGTCAGTGTTAAAATATGTAGGAAAGTTTAGCGGAGAAGATGATCTTCATTTCGATTATCAAATGCGA